>CADDIJ020001732.1:0-32321 GCA_902809745.2 Tetradesmus lagerheimii | reverse complement strand
ATGGGTTACTGACCACGCACCGCTGTAAAACTCATCTCGCACAAAAGCCACAGCAGTAGCAGGAGCTGCAGAGCGTGTCCAGCACCCATCATGTACAGCTACAGCTCCCCCTACGCCCAAGCAAGCTATGGGTCGTCGTGCACCTCGATCAGCCTGCCTCCGAGCATGCCTGCAGGCGCTGTCATCGGCAAGGGTGGCCAGAACATCAAGATGCTGCAGCAGCGCTCAGGTCAGTGACTGGTCAAAAGGCGCAACCACGCGACACAGCCACAGCTGAGCACAAGCATTGCCAGCATTTAGTTCTGCTGCATACACAAGTTCACCTTTGTCTGCTACAGCCCGTAAGGCAGGCACCTTGACAGCACAGGCAAACTGCGGCACTAGCAACGCTAGGCTTGTGATGACAGCCACTTTCCTGCAATACTACCCACTCAAAGCACTTGTGTTATCTGTTGCTAGGTGCGAGGATGAGTGTGAGCAAGTCAGGTACCGAAGTTGTGATATCTGGCGGACCTGATGCTGTACAGGCAGCGGCCAGGCTGCTCAACCAGCAGATCGACACTTTCCTCGCATCAGGTGTGAACTGCATTCAACCACAGCCGGGCTCTGACCAGCAACCGCTTTGCACTGCAAAGGTTGAAGCTAGCCTGGAACAAAGAAGCGAAGGCAGACTTGAAGGAGGCTAGCATGCAATGCTGTGCATGCGGGCAACGATGCCCGCATCCTGGTGTGCTGCTTGTGGCTGGACCTGCGCCACTGGCTGCCAGCAGCTGCAGCAGCAAGTAGGCGCACCACCCTGATGTGCTGTATTCACTGGTGCAGTGCTTTGGCAGCAGGGGCTTGCTGCAGGGGTATCACATATGCTTCACAGAACCGGCCCGGTGACTGTCGGTCACCTGACGAACACTTATCTGCCTCTCATGCCGCATGTGTGCTGCAGGCGGTGGATACCACCACCCCCTGCAGGTTCACTACCTGCTCAGCAGCTGCTACGGTGCTGACACCAGCGCTCGCATCATCTTTGTAGCCAGACGTGGTGAGAGCGGTAAAACGTGTTGCTGTATGGCTGTACACCTGGACAGCTAGCCAGCTGTCACAAGGCTGTAGCCAAGCGGCACTGTGCAGCACAATGTTGCCACCAGCAGTCATCCACGCGAACGAATCAGTGCAGAGCACTGCAGGCTGCTGCTAAGCGCCCTGTCCAGCAGATGCCTGTGCCCTGCTGCTAGGCGCCCTGTCCCTTGCACGTGGCTTGTACTTATACATGTATGTCACATGCTTTCAGTGGCTGCCCCAGCCAAACAATATGTCTAGATGTTATTCTAGATGGTTTAGACTGGTGTGTATGCCCGGCGATTGAGATGGCAAACGCTGGCAGGCATGCCAGTTTGATGCTGCACTGCGAACTGTCATCATGACGTCTTCAGCGTAGCCTACGAGCGTGACGCATGGATGCGTGCGCCCTAGCTGCCTGCCAGTGCACACAGTGGATGTGACTCCAGTCAAAAGTGATGATGTGGCTGCCCTGCAGACGAGGTGGCACAAGCTACAGGCAGGCGTGAGCAGCTGTACGAGCTGCAGCCTGCTGGGCCTGCCCGCGCTGCTGCTGCTCCAGCAGGTGCCTATGCATCCCGCTGCGCAGGCGGTGTTGATGGGCTGACTGCGGCAATGTCTGGAGTGCGGCTGGTGGGTGATGCCTGATAGAATCTGCCAGAATTTATTCCACAGTGTGAAAGCAGCAATGCACAGAGCTTCTTGTGTTGAAAATACCGCATGATGCGCTGCCCTGGCAGCCCACCTACGCTACCTTACATGAAAGCTCAGACATATCTAGCTAGCTATGCTTGCAACGCGGGGCGTGTGCACAAGAAGCGACCGCACAGCATGGCAACATGATCAGGCCTGCACGGCAACATGATCAGGCCTCGGCGTAATGCATTGTCTACTGCATTGTGGTTACTGCACTGTGTCTATTGCATTGTGTCTACTGCATTTTCTACCCCTGCAGGCCAGCTCAGACGGCACACCCATCCACCTGGCAGGGCAGCAGCCGCACGTGGTGCAGCAGCTGCTGGCAGCTGCAGCTCAGGGCGTGCAGCACAGCACAGCTTTCGACGAGGTCAAGCTCAGGTGAGGATAACATAAAAATATCAATAAAAAAGGCATAGTTGGGCAGCTGCTGTCTGCCGCATTTTCTCAACTCGATGTGGTGGCTTTGTTGCCACCTTACTGCGTATGCCTGGCTTGCATCGCAGCGTTGCTGTATAGTTCTGCTCCGTGACACACAAGCCATGCAGTCTACTTCTGCTCACCTTGCACATGTTGCTTTGCCGGCTGCTGCATTCACTGCTGAGTAGGGCATGCAGTGAAGGATGGTTCGGCTACTCTGTGTGTCATGCTCATGTTGCTGTGGCCGCAGTTTCAACTTTGTCCAGGCGCTTTTTTTGTGTGATTATACTCAAACGGACAACAGTTAGGACTGTACACCACACTAGCCGTAGCCAGTCACACTACTTACTTGCTTATCCAATCCTGCAGGTTTAACTTTGGCAAGGCGCTGTGGTACTTCCCCCGCACAGCCGCACCCCATAGCTGGACGGTTGACCAGATGCAGGTGCCGCCCCCACACAACGACATAGCACAAACGTAGCCCATGCATGCGGCAAAGAGCAGCATGTGTAGCAATTGCAAGCATGCGTGGCTGTTGATGGACCCCTTCTCTGTTGTTCGAGATCCTTCAAGATCGGTCCCCCTGTCAGTTGGCTTGGTCAAGGATTCTGTCGCAGCATTGTATGTGTATGAATTACATGGTTATGCATCATGCAATATGTATGTACTACATTCCACTCATAAGTAGTGTTCTCACCTTCTGCCATACGTACTGCAGGCCAAGGAGATCCCTGGTGACTTCAAGAGTGTGTTCAGCAACAGTGTGCAGGCCAGACACATCACCAGCCTGCAGGAGTGGCTGCACGACAAGGGCTTTGCAGTCACGGACACCAAGGAGCGCGCCTCAGCACACCTGCTGCACCATGGCAAGTATGCGTCATACAGCCTGTCGTTCATCAAGACGCGGTGGGTGTGCCAGCAGGCTGTGACATGCGCTGCCTGTCGGCGTGTTGCTGTTGTTGAGCCCTGCAGAGATGCTGTTGTGTGCTGAGTACTGACCCTGGAGATGACGATTACGTTGCACGGTGGAGCCTGCTGGAGCTGCCTGGGTTGCTTCTGCTGTCGCTTGGTGCACTCAGTCTGTAAATGCCCTAAGAAGGCATGCATGGGTGCGTTCAATGCATGTATTTGTTCACTGCTGTCTTGTAGTCAGCATGTTCCATACAACAGCAGGGTCTGTCATGGATTGGAGGGCTGCTGATGCACTGCAAGCGGTTTGTCATTCCTGCTCTTTAAATCACTTGCTGCAGGGGTGGGGGGCTGCCTCTGCACAATGCAGCCAAGCCATGCACCCAAAGCAACCTGCAGAAGTTCTATCGTAGCATGGAAGCCTGCTTACTTTCAAACTGTCAGCCTGTTAGCGACTGCCGTGCGGCAATCGCACAACTGCTGTCGCCTGCTGCAGGGGTGGCGGCCTGGCACTGCGCAAGGCCAAGACAGGCACCAGCAAGCTCTTCTTCCTCACGATGCTCAGCAGCAGCCGCCAACCAGACTGGAGGGCCAAGCTGCTGGGCCAGTACCACTTCCAGCAGGTGACAAACGCATGCACAGTGCCACCTGGTACTACTAGTAGGCCCTACATCCTACATGGCTAGCGACCAGCAATGCATGACATGCAAGCCAGGCTTGCTTCTGGTACCACTGATGGTTCTACGCTGGGCAGCTGTAGGTGGCTGCTGCGCAGTGACAGCAGCTGGCAGCATCCAGGCTGTGGTTGCGTCGATAGCTTGGCAAGGCGAAAGATAAGTCAAACATCAATGTGGCTTGCTTGTGGGCAGTTGCCTGCCGAGGTTGCAGTGAAGCACGCTAACGGTTGACACAACCCTTTAGAACTCCACCATCCACTTACGTGAACGTCATGGCTGTTACGTGAACGCTTGCCGCACCCTGCATGCTGTGTGCTGCAGGGCTCCTCAGATGCACGCGCTGCTGAGGTCGCAGTGAAGCACGCTCATGTACTGACATGGACTCCAAGCGCAACACGCAAGTCGGACTTGCGCTACGTTATGGTTTCCGTGTGATAACCGTCTGCGCCCTGCATGCTGCATGCCGCAGGGCTCTGAGGTGCACGCACTGCTATCACGCATTGCTGCTGGCGCATCACTCAGTGGCCCTGCAAACAGCAAGCTGCACCTGCCAGACCTCTCTGCACACGACATGTCACTTGACAAGGAGCGGCACAAGACCAAAACCATCTACCTGGGCCGCTACAGCAGCAGCAGCAGCCGTGCAACAGAGATCAAGGTGTCAGTGAGCCAGCTGCTGTCTGATGGCTGTACAGAGGGCTATGGGGTGGCTGGCTGCAGCCCTCAGGTGAACCAGCTGCTGCAGGAGATGCTGCGCAGGGGCAGCGCCAGTGCAGCGCAGCAGGCTGAGCTGGCAGGGCATGTGGACAACATGTTGGCTTTTGCACGGATGGCAGCTGCTGCGGTGGCACAAGCATGACAAGCGTGGCAAGCCTGCAGGCCTGCACTGCAGGCAGCCTGCAGCTGTCTTGGAGTTCTGTGATGTTCCGCCACTTCAAGTGCAGCGCTGCAGCCCATTTCAGCATGTAATCAGCAAATGTGTGATGCGGCGACTGCTTTGTGTTCAAGGCCGCGATGAATGAGAATCAGAGATGGGCATGTCAGGGTGTACTGCAGGCCCAGGAATGGATGCCTTGCCATTTTCACCGCTGCTGCAGCATATCGTGCACACGCTGTAGCTGTTTGTGCTGAGATTCTTTGCTACGCGCGTTGTTAAGCTTCTCAAAGCATGCTGTGCCTGTACAACCAAAGGTTGGTCATGTCACTTGGTACGGTCAGCAACCACGTCACCTGCCGCAATCACAAAGCGAGGCGCTGAATTTCATGAACACATCAACGCGCTGCGTGTGTTTGTAAATGATTTCTGCAACTCTTCTCCTGTTTGAAAGCAGTTATTGCACGTTGGCACACTGCAGGTCACTTGCGTCCCTCGATGCAGCATTTACACATTACAATTGCAGCAATCAACAAACAGCTCACTTCAATCACCACAGATCGTGCACAGAAGTCAACAACGGCACCTAGTGTGCCTAGTTCTTGGGCTTGCCGTTTCATTCCGGAGACCTTTCTGTATACGTCTTCAACAAAGTAGTAAGCGATCGATTTTGTGTCCTTTCACCCATAGCACGGCAACATGGCCAGCAGCCCTGAGCCCATGCCAGTGACCCTGGACACTGCTAGGGAGCAGTTCTATCTGGCACAGCGTGCCTCGGAGCGCTTTGCTGCTCAGCTGGCTGATTTCGTGGCGAAATTAGAGCAGCAGAAGGAGGATGACGCGTGGCTGGAGCAGGTCAAGGAGGAGGCTGCCAAGACGCGCGTGTTTCATGAGGAGCAGCACAGGCAGTGGGCGGTCATATCAGACAACATAGATACGTATGTGGACAGCGTCAGGGTGTTGGCAGAGACCATGGCAGTCAATGGTGAGCAGCTTGTGGCGCTGTGTGGCAGGTGCAGGTAGTCAGGAGCTCTCCATGCGCTGTACATGCTGGCAGCACTCGACATCCTGCAGCAGCAGCAGCAGCAGAGGCACCAGCGCACCTACCCATTTAAGCTGTCTGCGTGATCGCCTTGCTGAACAGCATGCATTGTCAACAGGTGCTCGCTGTTGCTTGTCTGGTATGTTGTGCAACTAATCGCTGCCGCTGCTGTGATCTGACGAGTTGTACTGCTGCTGCTGCTGCTGCTGCCTCCACCATGCAGAGCTCAAGGGTGAAGCAACAGCGGAGGTAGGGCACCTCAGACTCAGCTGCTCTGCTCACAGCAGAAGCCACCCGTCTTGCTGCATACCCTGTAGCCAGCACACAAACAGCAAGGCGGTTGGTGGCAAAGCTGCACATAGACGTGCTTCACCATAGTCTGGTTGCAACTGCCGCCCGTCACTGTTACACCCTTCTCCTCCATCAAAAACTTCCGCACTTCTGCTGAGTGTGTTGACTTGTGTCACGTGATGTGGCTGCTGCTGTGCAGGCTGATCTGCCTGAGAACAAGGCCAAGACGGTGCACCCGGAGCTGGTCAAGTTCCAGCTGGAGAAAAAGGCCAGGTGGGATGCCTGTGCAGCAGCAGCAGCAGCAATGTAAAAAATAGCAGCAGAAATAGTAGCAGCAGTGGCAGCAGCAGCAGCGCCGGCAGTGGGAGCAAGTCCCAGTCGGAGAAGAAGGCCAGGTGGGGGGGAGACTCTGCGCAGCAGCAGCAGCGGCAATGTCAAACACAGCAGCAGAAATAGCAGCAGCTGCAGTGGCAGCAGCACTGGCAGTGGTAGCAAGTTCTAGTTGGAGAAAAACGCCAGGTGGGGACCCTGCGCAGCAGCAGCAGCGTCAGCAATGGAACACAGCATCAGCAATGGACGCAGCAGCGGTTGTAGTTGCAGCGGCAGTGGCAGTGGTAGACAGTTCCAGCTGGAGAAAAAGGCCAGGTGGGCACTCTGCGCAGCATCAACAGCAGCAGCAGCAGCAATGAATGCAGTATTGAACGCAGCAGCAGTTGTAGTGGCAGCAGCAGTGGCAGTGGTAGCAAGTTCCAGCTGGAGAAGAAGGCCAGGTGGGGACCCTGCGCAGCAGCAGCAGCAGCAGCGGCAATGTCAAACACAGCAGCAGTACACGCAGCAGCAGTTGTATTGGCAGCAGCAGCAGCGGCGGCAGCAGTGGTAGCATTCTCCACTTGGAGAAGAAGGCCAGGTGAAGATTCTGCGCAGCAGCAGCAGCAGCGATCAACGCAGCAGCAGTTGTAGTGGCAGCAGCAGCAACAGTTGTAGCAAGTTCAAGTTGGCGACGGAGGCTAGGTGGGGACACTATAGCAGCAGTGCTGGCGGCAGCAGGAACAGCAGCAGAAATAGCATTCATTCAATCATACGTGCTGACTATATTCCCTGCAGGATCCTGGGCAAGGTTGGCGGCGTGCCTGCCCTGGGCCCCGGCATGGGGCATGCTTCCGGGGGCATGCTTCCCGGCATGCTTCCAGTAACTGAATCACAGCCTCAATTCAACAATAGTTTGAATCCTTCTCAAAAGTAGCTTTAGCCAGGCAGACACCTTTATTGCTTTCCAACTTCAGGATCCTGGGCAAGATTGGCGGCGTGCCCGCGCTGGGCCCCGGCATGGGTGCGGTGCTGCCTGCCTGTCTGTAGGTTGGCCACAGTAGAAGCATATATGCACATCTGTGTGCTGCCTTTCTCGCAGGATCCTGGCAAGATTCGCGGCGTGCCCGCGCTGGTCCCTGGCATGGGTGCATGTCTGCAAGCTGGCAAGAGCATCTGTATGCTTTTTTGTCACTTACCCCCTGCAGGATCCTGGGCAAGATTGGTGGCGTGCCCGCGCTGGGCCCCGGCATGGGTGCATGTTCGCAAGTTGGCAACAGCAGAAGCATCTGTTTCCTCAGCAGCCTAAGCATATGTATGCTGTATCTGTTGTTTTCGCTCAGCAGCAGAAGCATCTATGTCCTGTGTCTGTACTTATCCCTGCAGGATCCTGGGCAAGATTGGCGGCGTGCCCGCGCTTGGCCCCGGCATGGGTGCGGTGCTGCCTGCACTGCCCAAGGGCCAGATCCTCAAGGCCACCGCCAGCCCTGCTGCTATTGAGATCCACTACAGCAAGGCAGAGAACAAGGACGCGGCGTGAGTGGGCGTTACTTGTTTGTCTGGCTTTGCGTTGCAGCAGTAGCAGCAGCTGCAGGGGTTTGTGCTTGTGCGGGGGTTTCGTGTGCTGCGTGTATGCTAGCTGCTGAAGCAACGCAGAGAACAAGGACGCATCATGAGTGGGCCTGACTTGTCTATGTGGCTTTGTGCTGCAGCAACAGCAGCAGCTGAAGCGGATTGTTGTTGTTGGGGGCTTTCGTGTGTTGTGTGTGTGCTGGCTGCTGAAGCGACGCAGAGAACAAGTGGGTGGCCGTAACGTGTCTGCCAGGGATATAGGCCGCTGGTGGGTTGCTGTTGCTGTTGATTGGATGTGTTGATTGATGCTGCCCAAGGGCCAGATCCTCAAGGCCACCGCCAGCCCTGCTGCCATTGAGATCCACTACAGCAAGGCAGAGAACAAGGACGCGGCGTGAGTGGCGATTGTTTGGGTAGCGCTGCAGCATCTGCTTCTGCTGGGTATAGCTGTGCACTGCCTACGTGTGCTGCGTGTGTGCTAGCTGTTGAAGCAAGGCAACCATAGATCGCCATGCGCCACTCAGGAAACTGTTCCCACGCATGTCATCTGTGGCGCTACTTGTTATTCTGTATGGCCCTGCAGGCAGCTGGCCAACATGTTTCAGTTTCGCAAGGCCAAGGCGGCTGAGGAAAAGAAGCTTTACCCGCGCATATCATCTATGGCGCTATTTGTTGTGTTTTACATACTCGCAGGCAGCTGGCCAACGTGTCCAGTTCCGCAAGGCCAAGGCAGCTGCGGACAAGAATGAAGAATGAATTTTAGGCTGCTTGTGGGTTCCTGTTGCTGTTGCTGTTGCTGTTGCTGACCATAGACTGTCATGCAACGCTCACAAAACTGCACCCACTAATCATACGCGTTCTGTTCTGTGGCGTGGTTTCTATGGCCCTGCAGGCAGCTGGCCAATGTGTTTCAGTTCCGCAAGGCCAAGGCGGCTGAGGAAAAGAAAGACTTTTAGGCTGCTTGTGGGTTGCTGATGCTGTTGCTGAGCATAGACTGCTATGCGCCACTCACAGAACTGACCCAAGAATCATAGGCGTTCTGTTCTGTGGCGTGGTATCTATGGCCACGCAGACAGCTGGTCAACGTGTTCCGATTCCGCAAGGCACAGGCGGCAGGCTAAACACAAAATAAACCCAGATGTTTTTTTCTTTATGGCCCTGCAGGCAGCTGGCCAACGTGTTCCAGTTCCGCAAGGCCAAGGCGGCTGTCTTGACCCAGTAGACCATAGACAGCCATGTGCCACTCACAAACTGTACCCACGCATGTCATCTGTGGCGCTGTTTGTCTTCATCTTTTTTTAAACATTTTATGGCCCTGCATGCAGCTGGCCAGTGTGGTTCCAGTTGACCATAACTGCTATGCGCCACTCAAGAAACTGTACCCACGCATATCGCATGTGACGCTTGTTATTCTTTATGTTACTTTTTACGGCCCTGCAGGCAGCTGGCCAACGTGTTCCAGTTCCGCAAGGCCAAGGCGGCTGAGGAAAAGAAGGCTGACTGGCAGCAGGAGGAGGCAGCAAAGAATGTGAGCGGCAGCAGCAGCAGGCGTGATGACAGCAGCAGCAGCAGCAGGCGTGATGACAGCAGCAGCAGCAGCAGCGCACATGAAGACAGCAGCAGCAGCAGCAGCAGTGACGGCTGGCTGCAGACACCTGCTTGAATGCTCCTTTGCTTTTGCAGCGCTATCTGCACTCGTAGTAAATAGCACATGCATTGGACTATGCGAAGTTGCCCATTGAATTTGGCGCCTACAGTAGCGGCTGATTGGCGTGCAGCCCAACACTCCAGCAGCTGCTCGGCTGCAAGCAAGGCACCACACGGTATGCAGCAGCGCAGCTTGCAAGCCCAGCAGCGATGTGAACATGCTGAACATGCTGCACTGCTGCCGTCCCTCTGCTTCTGTGTGCTGGTCAGGTGCTGCGGGCGGCTTCATGTATATGAATCACAGACTCAAACCAACAACAGTCTGAACTCAACAGTAGCTGTACCCAATTGCACAACCCAATTGCTTTTCAAATTCTGTCCTGTGCCGCACAGGTGCTGCGTGCGGGTGAGGCAGCTGCAGCTGAGCTGGCGCGCCAGCAGCATGAGCAGCAGCAGCTGACCGCAGGAGGGGGCGTGGGGCAGGAGCTCGCGGTGAGTGGCAAATAGCACCAGCACACCAGGTTCAACCAGGCATGGGTGTAAGCAGCGGCAGCAGGAGCAGAGCATTATTGAGTTGCGGTAGTAGCAGCATGAGCAGCAGCAGCTGGCTGCAGGAGGGGGCGTGGGGCAGGAGCTCGCGGTGAGTGGCAAGCTGCACCAGCAGAGCAATTTTGAACCAGGCATGGGTATCAGCAGCGGCAGCAGGAGCAGGAGCAGCAGCAGCTGGTTGCAGGGGGGGGCAGGCGTGGGGCAGGAGCTTGCGGTGAGTTGCAAAGTTGCACCAGCACAAGCAGAGCAAGTTCAACCAGGCATGGGTAAAAGCAGCGGCAGCAGGCGCATGCGCAGGAGCTAATGGAACTGTAGCAGGGACCAGCAGAGCAGAGAGGCAGAGGTGGATCAAGTTCAGTCACTTATGACTAGCAGTAGTAGCAGCATGAGCAGGAGCAGCTGACTGCGGGAGGGGACTTGGGGCAAGAGCTCGCGGTGAGTTGCGAATAGCACCGACAGAGGCAGAAGCAGTGCAGAAGACCAGAGCAACCAGCACGGGCATGAGAGGCAGCCGCAGGGCAGTCACCAGGCTTTCTTACTAACATAGACTATGGCAGTAGCAGGGTGTCCTGTGCAGTCCTGTCTGCGCGCGTTGCTCAAGCGGATGCAGCAGCTGCACATCGTCTCAGGATATGCCAAATAGCGGTCTGCTGATGCTATCACAAGGCTTCCTTACCAACATAGACCGGCACGTGACACATTCTTACACATTCTCCACAACTTCACCTTGCAGGGTGCGCTGCGGCAGCGGCAGCAGCGACTGCAGAGCAGCGAGGAGAGGGAGGCTGCAGCAGCCGCCAGCAGCTATCGGCGCGTCGCCGCCAGCAACACAGGCGCAGCACACACCCCGACAGCCGAAGAGGAGCTCCAATCAGCCACCCCTGAGCTTGCGCAGCAGCTGCGGAAGCGGCAGGAAGCAGCAGAGATTGCGCGCAGGCATAGCGAAGGCGAGGCGCAGCGGCAGCACGACCCAGCAGGCCGCAGCAGCCTGAGCAGCAGTGCGGACGGTGCAGCAGCAGCAGCAGGTGCTGGTGGCAGCGATGCGCCGTCGTGGAGCAATGCATCAGCACCATTTGGGAGCGAGCTGGCATCAGTGCTGCAGAAGATGTGAGTTTGTCGGTGGATGATGTCTGGTGCGTGTGGTGCTTGCAGTGCAGTTCGTTGCGCATGTTGTTCCTGTGGTTCCTGTTGTGCATGTGGTGCCTGCGGTGCAGTTCGTTGCGCATGTTGTGCCTGTGGTTCCTGTTGTGCATGTGGTGCCTGCGGTGCGGATTTAGGGGCCATTTGTTGTTGCAAAGTTATGTGACATGTGGGCTGGCGGGGCAACGACGGTGTGAGCTGGAACGTGCATGCAGTCTGTGATTCTGGCGTATGCCTTTCTGACCTATGCTGCATGTTACACTGCACGTGCTTGCCTGCATGTCTCACCTCTCTTCAGCTCATCTGCAACCCTCATATCACATGCTACAAGAAGGACACTGCTGACATCAATGCCTACACTTCCACAAGCAATGTGTTCAGCTTCTCCACTTCTGCCCTTGATGCCGCTGCCTGCTTGCCTCACTTCTTCTTCTTCTTCTTCTTCTTCTTCTTCTGTGCCACTCTCAGGCGCCACAAGAAGGATGCTGCAGATGCAGCGCGCCCCGTCAAGGCCAGCAGCAGCAGCGCTCCAGCCATCAGTGCCACTGCCAGCAGCGAGCTCCAGGAGCGGCTGCGGCAGCGGCAGACAAGGCTGGAGAGCACTGAAGAGGAAGCAGACAAGGATCAGAACTGATAAGGTTGTTGTGGATGTGCCAGGGAGCGTGCTTTGCAGGGAGGGTGTAGCAGCGCATCAGCCGCAGCGGCTAGGGTGGTTTCAAAAGCAGGCCTGCAAAGCACAGAGAGAGAGCAGCTACAGCTGCTGATCAGCGCTGCGCACTTGTCGCTGCGGGTTTGGGCAGTATTCTTTGGGCAGACAGTGAGCAGGATATTGTTGAGTGGTGATGGTCTTTGTCGCGGCGTCGCTGCATGCACTGTGCTGCAGATAGCTCGGCGAGTTCTGCTTATAACTTAGAGCATGTGTGTTGCTGCGCAGGTGTGCAATTGATATGTTTTGTGGGTGCTAGATCAAATCGCATTGCTATAGGCATCATCTATGTATTGTATGCAGGATACATGTATGGTGTGGTGATCGACTTCCTAGATCATTTGCGACCACCAATCAAATAGGCTATAGAGTTAGCTGAATCATGTGGCGGTCCTAGTCAGGGCTTAGTATGGAGGTGCACTGGCAGCAGATCACTGTTGCTTGAACCTGCTGTTTGGGCATGGGCTGATGATTGGTTCTATGCTTGGTACACACCGGGGACGCATGCTTCCCCAATGCTGGCTTAGTCTGAGAATAGTAGGCGAATGCACGCCACCAGGTCGATGTGCATGCTGCTTCGCGTGAAGTTTCTGTATGCTTTCACATGCTTTCAAAGGGTGCATGCCTGCACATGGATTGTTTTCACATGTATGTCTGGAAAATCGTGTTATCGTTGATCTGCCGTAAGGCTGATTGGCAAAAACACGACTTTCCACACATGCATGTGGGTCCACGCACATGCTTGCACCAGCTGAGTGCTGTTGATCGCTTTTGCCCAGCAGTGCTTTGGGTTGTGAATGTGCTGCTGTTTCAACCAAAGTTGATGGCCCATCCCCGGCTGACCATTCTCATGCTTGATGGCAAGGCAGCAGTACGCGTTTGGGAAGTTGAGGTGATTGTAGACGGGTGGTACGCAAGGCACTGCACTGCCTTGTGAATCGTGGAACCAAATGGTGTTTCGTTGAATAACTAGTGTGTCAGCAAGTTGAGTGATTTGTGTTGTTGCGTTGTTGTTGTGTTGTCGTTGTTGTTGGTCGTTGTTCAGTGGCAGGGTTGAACGCTGCCTATTCCCAACTTGGGCTCCATTGTCCAATATCTATTGTGAACACGCTGAATACGCTGTGACTGCCTACAGCAGCTGTTTCTGTGGCCCTGTTCAACAGCAGGGGCTTCTGCTGCAACAGCACCTGCGGCTGCAGCTGCCAACTCCTGCTGCTGCTGATGCTGCTGCTGCTGCTGCAGCTGTTGCTGCAAGCGGTCAAACTGCCTACAGCGTCGTTTGCTGGGGCGCACTGTTTCACCAGCGGCCTCTGCTGCGGCTGCTGCTGCAAATGCCTGCTGCAAGTCATCTGCAAGGCCCTGGAGGTCTGGTGGCTGTTGCACCTGGCCAGAAAGCTGCTGCTAGTGTATCTGATCCCTCCATGCCTGCTGGCGCTGCAGCTGCTGTGTTTGCTGCGCATGGAATTCTGCGATTCGTTCTGGGTCCAGTACATCTAAGTCGTCTGTTTGCCGCAGCAGGTCTAAAGCGGCCTGCCTATGTTCTGCAGTAGCTTTGATGCACTTGTCGAAGACGTGCCTAGCACATTGCTGTAGCCTTGAAGACAGGCCATAGTCACACGTTGCAGCTTACTCTGTTCTTTGATTCTCGTTTGAAATATCGTGCGATGAGGAAATTTGTTTGTTTGGGATGCTCGAATTGTGAAAACGAACATTGCACTGACAGCAAGTACAATCGAGATATTGTATTCAATACACAGTGAGTGAGGGTCCTTGTGATGTACAATTTGACTCACTGGGTGTTTCAACTTTTTCCAGATCGTCATAACACAGCTGCTGCAAACGATCTCATTTGCTGCAAATCAAAACATATGGCCGTGCTGCCCTGGCATATTGCTGCTGGGCGTGAGTGGGTGTGTTTGGTCTATTCCGCGTGCCCCCGGGCGCCCTGCAGAGAGCGTGTCTGGGTCTGCTGCTGCCCCCAAATTACGTTATTATCCTTGCAGTTTAAAAGGAGCTCTCTTGGTGGGGCTGATCCCCTGCTGCTGGCAGACCTCCACGGAGGTGTGACTGTTACACGGTTTCATATCGTGCAACTGCTGCTTCTGGGCTGCATGCGCTGCTGTTGCTGGTGCAAATTTCACATGTGCATATCTAGGCTGCAGCAGGCACCCACAAGCGCCTCCCTCCACGGCTGCTTCCCACTGGTGCTGCTCTTCTTCTTTGCTGCTTTGTTGCCTGGCTTCCTCATCTGCGAGCCATCATAAAGTTGAATCCAAGAATCAGTGGGCGCCGTGATAAATCGCCAGTGTGCAGGTGTGTGAGTTCACCCTGTGCTGATGAACAGCTTCAGTGACAGGCCTCATGGGGAGCAGTGCACATGCAAATGCAGGCCACTTATGCTGCCACAACGACTTTTACTGTTTTATTTTTTGAGCAAAACGCGTTGAGATCCGGAAATGATATTCGAGCCCAGTGAACACCCAAACAACTTGCTGGATCCCTACTGAATGTGTTCAAAAATAGCCAAAACCGTAGTCCGATGCTCTTTAGAGAGCTTTGCGGCGAGGCAGCCAAACTAGTGCACAGCCTCTTTGAGAGAGAGACTTTTCTGGGTCTCCAGTCTCTAAGGGTTAACACCGCACTGCAGTGCGCGCACAAGCCGCTTCATGTTCGACAACGTGCAGCTGTTTTTGGACAACCTGGCGCGATATGTGGCTGGGGAAGAGCTGCTGAACGTAGTGGACAAGACACTGGGGTACTAGGCTGCTCCCGGAACCCACGACTCGACAGGCTGTTGCACTCATCATCATCATCATCATCATCATCATCATCATCATCATCATCATCATCATCATCATCATCATCATCATCATCATCATCATCAAATTACCGGATCAAGCCATAGCATCAACACCATCGGCTGTTGCACTGTACTGGCAGTAGTCATCACTGATCTGGATCATTCAGAGAAGATGTCATTTCTTGATCAGCATCAATGTAATCACACGTCAGTGACTCAGTCTGCGTATATGTTACACACGTGTCATAACAACACTGATGGCCAGCATTGTGGCAACTCGCCTGTGGCAAATGTGGCTGCCAGATATGTGATCAGTGGCGCCTCTCAAAGTCTGTGGACTCCACACGGTGTAAGCACACGCCAACAGAAGTGACCAGTCAAATAGCTACACTGGAGCCGCTGAGCACTGATCAGCTGAACATGATCAACACCGGACCACATGAGCAGGCTGTGCTGCTTCAAATACGTAGCGCTGATCTATCACTGATGTACAAGCTGTAAACAAGCTGGGAGCGAGCGGCAAGGGCAGCAGCCCAGCAACTGCTCAGCAGATGCCACGCTGGCGTCTCATAAGCATGTTGTTTGTGTTGGTGTGCGCTACCGTCAACCCAGTAGATTATGTGATAATAATAATAATAATAAATCCTTGTAAGCCATACCTTTCGGCATCGGCAACCGCGCCTCACCCACTGGGGAGGCGGAAAGCAGACTGATTATTCTCTCTATTTTCGGTGTAAGGTAGACCACCCAGACCCTTACACCCCTTACTAAGCAGCATGTGGGAATCACCCCATACGGTGGACTGCATACCTAGCAGGGCCGGTGTATATAGCCAGCAATCGACAGAGTCCTGCGGAGATTCGCGGACATTAGCTTATCATCATCATGTTACCCATTAAGCCATAGCATCAACGCCATCGGCCCCGCGCCCCTCAGGACATTAGCTTATGTGATGTCATCATCATCATCATCATCATCATCATCATCATCATCATCATCATCATCATCATCATCATCATCATCATCATCATCATCATCATCATCAAATTACCAGATCAAGCCATAGCACCAACCAGCCATAGATTATGTGATGTAGCATGGCACAGGACTTGACGGCTGCTGACATATCCCAGATGACATATCACAATGCTGTGTCATCACTGTGGTGCTACTGCTGTGAATACTGAGACACAAGCGCATGCCAAAGCCATACACTTGCCAGCTCGCTGGCGCTGCCAAAGGATCCGTATTCACATTGTTTCAGCTGTTGCAACTGCTGCGAGCCCTTTGCTGCTGCTGCCGCAGCTCCTGCTGCTGCTGGCGCTTAGTTTGGCACATCATCTGGGCCCAGGATGTTGCCTGGGATCTTGTTCATGATGGGGTTGAGGAACACGGCAGGGGCGTTGGTGCGCTCCTGCAGGCACAGCAGCAGCAGCAGCAGATGCGGGTCAGAAGCAGAGCAACTAACAGCTCCAGGGGTTGACACTATCAGCCCACAGGCTGTGCTGTCTTGCAGGAACATGATAGGTGATGCGTGGCATGACTCACCATGATGTGCGACCCTCGTGCAACTCCTGCTCATTGTTGGCACTGGCAGGTCAACTCGCCTGCTGCGTTGCCATTACTTTGCAAGCAATGCTCGTGCCTGTCTGCATAACGCCAGCTGGTTTCCGCACCAAAGTGCTGCTCACAACCCCCACTGGCGCTGCTGCAGAGCTGCTTCTATGGTTCAAAGCAGCACTGCACATGCCACATCCTGCTGGGGCCCTGCTGCCGCCACGATTATATAACTCACCATCACGTTGCCGATCTTTGCCTGCTCAGCAAGGAACTCAGGGCTGAAGGTGTGTGGGGTCGTGAAAGCAAAGCTGTTCAACCATGAGGCACCAAACACCGCTGCAGTAACCGCCAGGAACACCGGGGTGTGCTTGCTGAAGGGCACCTGCAGGCGCAAACGACAGATGTGCTGAGCGTTGGAGCTGTTAGGCACAGTGTGCAGGTTTGAGCTGTGCTGCTGCCTCCTGCTGCTACTGCTTGCTGTTGTTGCTACACATGCCTGGCCCCAGGTCGCTAAAGACGCGTCATTGTACATAGATATGCTGAGAATTGAGTTTTGTTTGCCGCATATGGCAGCAAATCCTGAGGAAGACGTGTACAATGCTGAAGCTCGTCACCCGCAACCCAGGAGGCTAGATCAGGCGCAGAACTCACATCCAGGAAGCCCTTTGTTGGCTTAAGGATGAAGCCGGCAGACATCGTGCTGTTGATGTTGCTGCGAGTCCCCAAGTGATCTAGCAAGCAACAGTAGCACAAGCCCTGCTCACAACTGTACAGGTAATAAGGCCCACAGAATAACTTCGCGCCCGCGGATGTCTGTTCTACTGTACCTCTACAGACCTGTCACTCCAACTGTGTTACCCTTAGTCACGGTAGGATGACTCCCTTCTCTGCACCCGGTGCAGCACTGTCAGATGTGATGTTGTTTGCGCGATAGTTCGATGCTACCAGACACCATGCACACCACGACTCAGCACCACAGAAGCAGCATGCTGTCTGGATCGCTGCGACGAGTAGCTAGTGGACTCTGCAAAACGTTTGTCAGGCATCGATCATCTGCAGTTCCAATGTCTGCAGCTGCAGACACCAAACTGAGGACGCTGGAGGTGGGCAGTGACGTTGTGGCTTGCTGCACATGACAGCATCCGCTGATTGCGCGGCCAGGCAGCCACGTCGTCTGCAGAGTTGCAACGTGCATTCATGATACACATTTGCATGTGTGGGGCTGCCCGCATGCTGATCATGTCTAGCCAGAAGGCAGCAGTACATGCGTAGTAGTGGTTACCATGCTCTTGCAGTTGCTGTGGTGGGGCAGGCGTCATGGCAAATCACATTGCGTTGGCTGCTGTTATACAATCTCCTGCAAGCTGCTGCTGTGTCAATCAATGTTGTTGCTTGCTTGCAGGACATGCGCTTTGACAACACCTTTGTGCATGAGCTGCCAGGAGACAAGCAGACAAACAATTCTCTGCGACAGGTCAGGCTGCTAGTGCAGGTTCACCAAAGCCAGCAGTTGCCAGCACTGTGGTGCAGGACGCAGCTGTGCAATGTAGCAGCTTAAATGTAGCGGCAGGCATCAACGCACTCCAAAGCAATGATGTGCATCTTACACCAATAGACAGTGATGAACGTACCCCAACTTATCATGCTGTGCTGCCCGTGCTGTGCCACCAATGCGCTTCACTGCCCGCAGGTAGAGGATGCGCTACGATACAGCTGTGTGGCAAGATGATACAGCTGTGTGGCAAGACGACAGCGTGGCTAATAACTCGCGCCTGCTAATGTCATACAGCAGGCAGATTTTCAATGCTCTTCAAACAATGCGCTGCATGGCCAACAATGCCTGCAGGTAGAGGATGCGCTGTACAGCCCAGTGCAGCCCACCCCCACAGGCACTGAGCCAGTCACTGTAGCCTTCTCGCGTGACGTGGCTGCGCTGCTTGATCTGGATCCCTCCGAGTGTGAACGTCCAGAGTTTCCCATTATCATGAGCGGCCAAGCACCGCTGCCTGGCAGGTGGGGGCCAGCAGAGTTGTGCAATCCATGGCACGCGTGCTGCACGCATTGCATGCCTTCCTTGGTCTGCTGGAAGCATGTTGAAATGTAGCAGCACTTCAGTAGCAAAGCATGCAGAGTCACCCTACCCCTGCATGCCAGGCTGCAGCAAGGGCCAGCAAAGTGATATGATCAATGACAAGCGTGCTGCACTCATTGCCTTGCTTGTATGCCGGCAGCATGTGCTCTGCATTATGACTGTCAGCTGCACATTTTCGTGCTGCAAGAGAGGATACCTTTTCAGCTACCTAACCTGAGTTGTTGCTGCTCTGCGCCTGCCTGCTGCCTTTCAACCCTTTTGCTGGTGCGTCTGCAGCCAGCCGTATGCGCAGTGCTACGGTGGCCACCAGTTTGGCTCCTGGGCTGGGCAGCTGGGAGGTGAGACACCAGCATGTCCTGTGTGTATCGGCTGGCCATGTGCTTTGCACCACGCAGAAACTCTTCAGTATGCTCTGCTTGCTTTATTTGATTGATTGAGATTGAGTACTTGGTGGTCGGGCATGACGTGTCAGACGTGATGATTTTTACTGCCTTTGATTGTTGTTGCATGTACTGCAGTAAAGCTGCATTACTTAGTGCAGAACTATGTGTCCTTATGCATGTGTTTTTGTGTCACGCGTCTGTCGTGCAGATGGGCGTGCTATCACATTGGGCGAGGTGGTCAACAGCGCGGGTCAGCGCTGGGAGCTGCAGCTGAAGGGCGCGGGCAAGACGCCCTACTCGCGCAGGGCAGACGGCCGCGCAGTGATGCGCAGCAGCATCAGGGAGTACGTGGCCTCAGAGGCAATGGAGGCACTGCGGGTGAGCTACCATCTCAGACGTTTTTTAGCGCTGTTTTAATGGAGTATCTGCATGTGGGTGCCTTTACCAGGGAGTACGTGGCCTCGGAGGCAATGGAGGCACTGGGGGTGAGTACTATGTTGCACGTTTTCTGTATAGTTTTCAGACGGTATAACATCTGGCTGCAGTTACCATATCAGGCGGTCATGAGTGCTCCTCATAACAGACGGTCATGAGTGCTCCTCAGAGGCAAGGAAGCACTGGGGGTGAGCTGTGCACCTTTTGTTTGTGTGACCCTAGTTTACAACACCATCATAAACACCAGACCATGAAAAAGAGTCTTATCAGCCAACCTGTCGTCAGGCAACGGAAGCCCTGGGGGTTCGCTATGTTGCACGTCATTCATGGGGCGCTGGCTGAGTGGAGGGCTGGCTGCGATGCACATTTGGTGAAATATGCGGCGAGTGATGGCTTATATAGTGAGATAACTTGATGCATCATGGTTGCTGTGTGACTTCCCCACCGTCAACATCATATACGATGATGATGAGAAGGAAGTGATGCAGCAAATATGATGCATCAGCTGATGACAATGACGAGGGGGAAGTGATTCAGCAAATATGATGATGATGATAATGATGATGATGAGGAAGTGATGCAGCAACTATGATGCAGCATGAAGGAGATGGCTGCGCTGGGCAGTGTCGCATCAATTCTGCACACTGGCCAGTGCTATGTTGAACGCATTTTGCATGTATCGGCTGTGCCTGCGCTGCGCAGCACTTTTTTCTGGGTGCTCGATGACACAACCAGTGGCACTACCTGCAATGCAACAACGTCGTAACACTGACATGACATCGCCACGACCATGCGCCGCAGGTACCCACGACGCGTGCGCTATGCTGCATCGGCACTGGTGACGGCGTGTACCGTGACATGTTCTACAACGGCAACGTGAAAATTGAGCCTGGGGCTGTGGTGTGCCGCGTGGCACCCAGCTTTGTACGCTTTGGCACTTTTCAGCTGCCTGTCAGCAGGGGCGGCATGCAGGTGCGCTATTGGCACATGATGTGGTTGATTGTGATTTTGTCTGTATCATCGTCTATGGTAGATATTGGATGCAGCAGCTGTGGCTTGGGACGCTTCTTTCTGCTTTGTGCTGGTTGAAGAAGGCTGGCAGTAGCAATTTTAATTCGGCAGCTGTTGAGTTGCAGCATGGGTGTGCCGCGTGGCACCCAGGTTTGTACGCTTTGGCACCTTCCAGCTGCCTGTCAGCAGGGGCGGCATGCAGGTGCGCTATTTGTCATTGACGTGACCGACTGTGATTTGTCTTTGGCAGGTGGTTGATGCTTGGGCTTGGGACGGGTGTTGCTGTTGTGCGCTGCTGGTTTGAGTAGCCTGAAGGTTGCAGTTCTGAGGAGGGGCAGGTGTTGGGTTGCCGCATGGGCGTGTGTGGGCGTCGCCTGCAAGCTTTGTGCGTTTTGGCACGTTCCAGCTGCCTGTCAGCAGGGGCGGCATGCAGGTGCGCAATCAGCAATTAACGTGATCCGTTGTGGTTTGTGCAATGGTGGATAGTGGATGCAGAAGCTTTGGCTGGCGATGAGTGTGCTTTGTGTTGCTGATGGAAGACGCCTTGCAGTTGCAGTTTTGGAGCGGCAGGATTTGAGTTGCAGCATGGGCATGGCACCCAGCTTAGTGCGCTTTGGCACGTTCCAGCTGCCTGTCAGCAGGGGCGGGATGCAGGTGCGCAGTTGGCACATGACAGTTGATGTGTTGGTTGTGCTTTGTCTCTGGTAGATAGTGACTGCACAAGGCTTGCCTGGCAAACACTGTGTTTGTGCTGCTTGCCAGTTGCATTTTCGGAACGGCAGCTGTCGAGTTAGGGGGTAAGGGGGGGCTGTTGTTCGCAAGCTTTGTGCGCTTTGGGACCTGCCAGCTGCCTGTTAGCAGGGGCGGCATGCAGGTGCGCATTTGCGGCAGGGTGGCTGCAGAGTATTGGAACCTGCTCTGACTGCGTGTGCTGTTGGAGCTGGCACTGTTTGAAAGCCTGCCTTGCCTGTTGCGTGCTGCTGCAGGTTGGGCTGGCGAAGCTTGTTGCAGACTACGTCATCAAGCACCACTACCCACACCTCATGGAGGGTGAGCAGCAGCAGCAGTAGCAGCAACAGCAGCAGCAGCAGCGGCTGTATCATGGCAGCACCAGGGCTCTGCATGTACCAGGACGCCTGCAGCAGCAAGTCAGGCACTTGCAACAGCGCTGCTGCTGCTGGAACGGTACCTGGGACTTCTCTCGTCTCATCTGCTGCTGGCGTGGCTGGGAGACTTCTCTTGTCTCATCTGCTGCTGGCGTGGCTGAAGTTGTTTATGCTGATTATGCACTGGCCTGCACTCTTTTGTACACACGTGTTGCTTTTCGATTATTGTGAGTAAACGGCTACCATTCACACCTTGTCTCTGCTGCTGCTGCCGCTGCTACTGCTGCTGCTGCTGCTGCTGCTGCAGTGCTGGATGGCTCTAGGAGCTGCGCTGCCTGGCTGCGTGAGGTGGTGGAATGCCTGGGACCATCACGCTCTATGCACGCCTTGTGTCTGCTGCTGCTGCTGCTGCTGCTGCAGTTCCTAAGGGTTCCCAGCGCTACGCGTCTGTGTGAGGTGGTGGAGCTCTCACTGCGGCCAGTCAGCTCCCATGCACACCTTGTGTCTGTCTGCTGCTGCTGCTGCTGCTGCTGCTGCAGTGCCAGAGGGCTCCCAGCGCTATGCTGCCTGGCTGCGTGAGGTGGTGGAGCGCTCACTATTGCCGGTCAGACCCCATGCACACCTGTGTCTGCTGCTGCTGCTGCTGCAGTGCCGGAGGGTTCTGGGCGCTATTCCGGTGGCTGCGTGAAGTGGTGGAGCGCTCACTCTGACTAGTCAGACCCCATGCACACCTTGTGTCTGCTGCTGCTGCTGCAGTGCCAGATGCCATCTGCCGGGCTGTGAGAGCTATGCTGCCTGGCTGCATGAGGTGGCGAAATGCCTGGGACCATAACGTCTATGCACACCTTGTGTCTGCTGCTGCTGCTGCTGCTTGCTGATGCAGTCCCTGAGGGCTCCGCGCGCTATGCTGCCTGGCTGCGTGAGGTGGTGGAGCGCTACTGCAGCCTAGTCAGCTCCCATGCACACCTTGTGTCTGCTGCCTGCTGCTGCTGCTGCTGCAGTGCCGGATGGCTCTGAGAGCTACGCTGCCTGGCTGCGTGAATGTCTGGGTCCATCACGCTCTATGCACACCTTGTGTCTGCTGCTGCTGCTGCAGTGCCGGAGGGTCCTAAACGTTATGCTGCCTGGCTGCGTGAGGTGGTGGAGCGCACTGGCCGGCTGGCAGGGCTGTGGCAGGGGCTGGGCTTCGTGCACGGCGTGCTCAACACAGACAACATGAGCATCCTGGGGCTGACTATCGACTACGGACCATACGGCTTCATGGACAGGTGGGGGGTGCTGCAGTTGTTCTAGGGTGGTTGAAGGTATACGGAAGGTTTTAAACAGCAGCAATCTGCAGCATGTTTGTCTCCTGCCTTGTTGCTTCGGCCTGTCTGCCATACATTACATGAGAAACTTGTGCTTACACTGACCCAGACAAAGGCCTTTGTGTATTGTTTGCTGTGCACAGCTTTGCCGGCTTCACGCCCAACATGACAGACTCTCAGTTCCTATTACAGCAACCAGTGTGTTCGTGTACCTTTCACCGCCTCAGGCATGCTTTGACAGGTCCTCGATTTCGGCCAAACTTCATTCTTTTTGCATCCCCTCTGTGTACTGTTTGCTGTGTGCAGCTTTGACCCCGGGTTCACTCCCAACATGACAGACTTCCAGGGCCGCCGCTACTGTTACAGCAACCAGTGGTAGCATGTGCCTTTCACAGCCTCAGGCATGCTTACACCTGCACCAATGCATATGCCAACACTGACCTGGGGCTGCTAGCTGCTATCACACATACCTCGTTTGACTTTGCTTCACCCGCAACCTAGCTGACCCACATTCTTTCGCAACCCTGTACACTGTTTGCTGTGCGCAGCTTTGACCCGGGCTTCACCCCCAATATGACGGACTTCCAGGGCCGCCGCTACTGCTACAGCAACCTTCGATTCAGCAACAACATATTGATTTCTAACCCAATTGTCTACTGTTCTTTTACTGTGTGCAGCTTTGACCCCAGGCTCAACCCCAACATGACGGACTTCCAGGGCCGCCGCTGCTGCTACAGCAACCCTCGATTCAGCGACAACATAGTCATCTTCAACCCTGTTGTCTACTGTTGTTCTACTGTGTGCAGCTTCGACCCCGGGTTCACCCCCAACATGACGGATTTCCAGGGCCGCCGCTACTGCTACAGCAACCAGCCGCAGGCCGTGCAGTGGAACTGCATCCAGCTCGCCAATGCGCTCTTCAGCGCTGACCTAGTGGAAAAGGAGGCTGCGGAGGAGGCCCTCAGCCGATACGCCGAGGTGAGCAGGGTGGTGTATTGCGCCCGTTTTTACGGTTTCTGGTTGCTTGCCTAGCCGACAAACATCTTCGTTTCTTTTGTTCCGCTCTGCTGAGGGTGGCGTTTGAGGATGCTTTGGCAATCATTAAGGATGCTGATGTGTACTGTGGGGTAGCTTGTTGCCTGGCAGTCGAACCTTGCAGCTGGTTACTCTTCAGCGCTGACCTGGTGGAAAAGGAGGCAGCCGAGGAGGCCCTCAGCCGCTACGCAGAGGTATGCAGGCTGGTGTATGGTGTCCGTCATCACGGTTCTTGGTTGCATGCCTAGCCGACACACATCTCTGTTTCTGCTTTTCCTCTGATCTGGATGGCATTTTGATATGCTTTGGCAATATTGCGTGTGCTGATGTGTACTTTGGGGGTAGGTTGTTGCCTGTCAGCCAATGATAATGCATGCAGCTGTGCACTCTTCAGCGCTGACCTGGTGGAGAAAGAGGCAGCCGAGGAGGCCCTCAGCCGCTACGCAGAGGTGAGCAGCTTGCAGAGTTGGTTCGGCCATGTGTTATGACTAGTTGGGGTGTTTGTGCTGCAGTCTGCAGCTGCAAGCTGGTTGCTGTGCCTGAGCTAGTGAGCTGCCACAGCTGACTACAGCCAGCATCACAACAGAGGTGTGGCAGCTCAGTAGCTCAGGCTCAGGTAAACGCTTGCGGATGATTAATACAGCACAACATAACAAGGATCCTTGTAGGGTTAAGCTGCTGCTGCCGAGTTGGTAACGTGCCCCAATTCTTATGCCTGCTGCCTTGTTTTGCCACTTTGTTGCCTGTAAATATGCTTGTAGGAGCTGTACTTCACGTACAACTCAAAGATGGCAGCCAAGCTCGGCCTGCAGAGCCACGACCAGGCCCTGACCACTGAGCTGCTCACTCTGATGGCACAAAGCGAGGCTGACTGGACCAACACCTTCAGAGCCCTGGCACACATCCCAACAGCAGACACCGCCGCCAGCAACGGCAGCAGCAGCAGCAGTGCGGCCAACAACAACGGCAGCAGCAGCAGCAGTAGTGTGGCTGAATCCGCAGATGCAGCTCAGGAGGAGCAGCAGCCGCTAGCGTCAGCAGCAGCAGCAGTAGGTGCTGCGCTAGCTGCTGGCTTGCCGCAGCGGTTGGTTGACGCGCTGTCCGCTGAGCAGCTGCAGCAGCAGCCGCAGCTGATTGAGAGCTGGGCTGCGTGGCTGCGGGTGTGGAAGGGTCGGCTGTCTGAGGAGGGTCTGTCTGATGAGCAGCGCATGGCGATGCAGATGGCTGCTAGCCCCAAGTTTGTGCCTCGTCAGCACCTGCTGCAGGTGAGAGGTTCGAGGGATGTGAATGGTTCTGTAGTATGGTCTGCTTCGTGCCGTGATGCTCAAGTATTGATGCTGGGGTGCCGTTTATTGGCTGCATGGCTGGCTGAGGAGGGGGTGCCTGATGAGCAGCGCATGGCAATGCAGAGGGCTGCAAGCCCCAAGTTTGTGCCACGTCAGCACCTGCTGCAGGTGAGGGATCTCCAAAATTGTGAATGGTTCTGTGGTGTGGTTCGCTCTGTATCTTTGTTTTCAAGGTTTGGTGCTGCGGGGCCATTTCTACCATGCTGCGTGGCTGCATGTGGCTGGGGTGCCAGATGAGCAGCGCATGACACAGCAGAGGCTGCCAGCCACAAGTGTGTGCCACGTCAGCACCTGCTGCAGGTGGGAGGCCCGAGGTATGGAAAAGGGTTGTGTTGTGGTTTGTTATAGTTATGGTTTGCCTGCCCAGATGTTCAGCTATGTATCCTGATGCTCAGAGTTTGGTGCTGGGCGGCCGTTGGTGGCATGCTGCGTGGCTGAGGGTGTGGAAGGGTCGTCTGGCTGAAGAGGGGGTGCCTGATGAGCAGCGCATGGCGATGCAGATGGCCGCTAGCCCGAAGTTTGTGCCACGTCAGCACCTGCTGCAGGTGAGGATCTGTGAAGCGGTGCAGGGTATGGTTTTGTCGGCCCAGAGTCGTCTGCTTTGTGTCCTGTTGCCCAAGGTTTGGTGATGGGGGGCAGGTGTGGAAGGGGCGGCTGGCTGAAGAGGGTCTGCCTGATGAGCAGCGCATGGCGATTCAGATGGCTGCCAGCCCCAAGTTTTTGCCGCGGCAGCACCTGCTGCAGGTGAGGGTGGGTGGAGGGTGGTGTGGTATAGTTTGCCAATTGAGTGTGCTTTGTGTCCTGGGCATCTTGTCAGGGGGCCGATTTCATCTGTGTGGCTGTATGTTGAAGAGGTGCCGATGAGCAGCGCATGGCGATGCAGAGGGCCGCGAGCCCAAAGTTCGTGCCACGTCAGCACCTGCTGCAGGCGAGGGGTCTGTAGACCTGAGGTTTGGTGAAGGTTCGTGAGTATGGTTTGCTGACCTAGTTGCTGCTCTGCGTCTTGATGCTCAGGTGTTGGTGTTTGGGTGTTGTTATGAACTGCATGGTTGCATCTGGAAGGGCTGCCTGATGAGCAGCGCATGGCGATGCAGAGGGCTGCCAGCCCCAAGTTTGTGCCACGACAGCACCTGCTGCAGGTGAGAAATGAACAGCAGTAGCTCCCAACAAACAAAATGCTGTCTTTTGTTTGTTTGTCTGCCATGCCGTCAGCCATTGAGGCAGCAGGGGTCGCATCAGCACCTGCTGCAGGTGAGACCTCTAGATCTAAGGTTTGTGAAGGGTTGTGTGGTGTGGTTTGGCAACCTATATTCATCTGCGGTGTGTCGCTCAAGGCTTGTGTTGGCGTGCTGTTGTTGGCTGCGTGGCTGCATGTGGGAGGGGTGCCTGCCAGGCAGTGCGCTCATCAGTGATGAGCAGCGCATGGCGATGCAGAGGGCTGCCAGCCCCAAGTTTGTGCCTCGTCAGCACCTGCTGCAGGTGAGGGGCCTGAGGGTTTGTGAAGGGTCATATGGTATGGTTGGCCAATGCAGATCGTCTGCTTTTGTCTGCTTTGTAACCTGTTGTTAAGGTTCCGGAGCTGTAGGCGAGAGTCACTAGCAGCTCTTACTGAACCAACTGCTGTCAATCGTTTGTTCTTCTGCCGTGCAGGACGCCATTGAGCAGCAGAGGCTGGCGACTACTTTGAGTTGGACAGGCTGATGTTGCCCAATTGCCCCTAACCCTGTTACCTGGTGCACGAGCTTACCCTGTTCAGAAGCTTGTACTGAAGCCGCTGCTGTCTTTTGTTTGTTTGTGTGTTTTGCGTCATGCAGTACGCCATCGAGGCAGCCGAGGCTGGCGACTATTCTGAGCTGGACAATGTGGTTGCCAAAACTTGTCACTTGGCAAAGCTCATAATGAATCAACTGCCATCTTTATCTTGTTGTTTTGTGTCATGCAGTACGCGATTGAGGCAGCAGAGGCTGGCGACTACTCTGAGCTGCACAGGCTGATGTTGCCCAACACCAATCCATTTGGTGCAGAGCCTCATTCTGAACTCACTGCCGCCTTTTGTTTGTTCTGTTTGTGCTGTCATGCAGCACGTCATTGAGGCAGCAGAGGCTGGCAACTACTCTGAGGTGGATAATGTGCCACCCTGCCCAGTGGTCTTGTGCAACACTGTTACTTGGTGCCAGTATGACGAGACAGCTTTTGCCGGCTGTTGTGTATCTCCCACAGTGTTACTTGGATCTGAGAAGACCATACTGCTCACTTCATCTCCTTTTTTTCTGCCATGCAGTACGCCATTGAGGCAGCAGAGGCTGGCGACTACTCTGAGCTGGACAGGCTGATGCAGGTGCTGGCGCGGCCCTACGACGAGCAGCCAGAGGCAGACGCCAAATACAGCAGCAAGCCGCCACCCGAGATGGTGCGGCCAGGGGTGTGCGTGCTGTCATGCTCATCGTAAGCTGCCACAGTGGCAGTTCAAGGCCGGAAGGCGTTGATGCTATGGCTTGGTGACATGGTGATGATGAGTAGCGGTCCTGTAGATCTGCTGAAGCAACGCAACTGTGCGTGACATCATGACGTCGACTTGTCAATGATTGCCGCGTATTGCGGTTCTGTGTCACTGAGCTGGAGCCAGCAGGATCTGTGGTGCTGCACGCAATTCCTGAGATATTTGGCGTGTGTGTGCGTGCTATCATGCTTCTCATCAGTAGTACGCGTCATCTGGTGCTGTAAGTGGGAGCAGCCGCTGCACCTGAGGTGTATGATGTGACACATTGTGACTCCGTGGTCCAATGCAGCGTACGACGAACAGCCTGAGGCAGATGCCAAGTACAGCAGCAAGCCGCCACCTGAGATGGTGCGGCCAGGCGCGTGCGTGCTGTCATGCTCCTCATAAGCCTCAGTGGGGCGCCGGCTGATGACGTGGATGCTATGGCTTGATCCTGATTGTGGTGTACAGTGGCACATTGCACTGGTTCGTGTGTTTTTCTGCCAGTGCATACTGCTGAGCAGCTGTATGCAGCTCTATGGTGCGTGCAGCTGTACGGCTGTTTGCGGCCAGGCGTGGCGTGCTGTCATGCTCCTCATAAGCTGCTACAGTTCCTGCAAAGCTGTTGAAGCGACGCAACCGTGCACAGTATGTGACAGCATGGCAGCGACGGCCGTCAATGATTGCTGCGTAATACAGTGAGGTGGGGCCAGCAGGATCTGTGGTGCTGCAAGGAGTTGCTGACATATGTTTCATGTGTGTGCGTGCTGTCATGCTCCTCATAAGCCTCATGAAGCGGCTTCAGTGGGGCTTGGGGCTGATGACGATATGCTATGGCTCGATGTTGACTGTGGCACACTGCAGCGGATGGCGTGATCTCTGCATAAGAGGGTCCGCCAGTGCATAAAGCAGCTGTATGCAGCTATATGGTTTGTGCAGCTTGATGGCTGTTTGCAGCGCTTTCGAGTTGTATGTTATGCGAGTTGCGCCAGTCTTGGTGTTGTAAATGATCCGTTGGTGTCTGCCCTCAAGTGAAGGTGTTACAGCCTGCTGTTGACTGCACTGCAGTACCAATGTACAGCTGTACAGTGTTTGCAAGTTAAGGACTTTAGCGAGGTCGGCAATGGCACAAAAAGCGCAGGGCACGAAATCGAAGGGGGTACCACCTATAGGGAGCTCTCGCCAAGGGCCGGCCCGGCGGAAAGAGCGCTAACGATTGGGGACATTTCAAGCCTTGAATACCACCGCATTGGCATTCTAAATACATTAAAATGCGTTGAACATGTTGGAGCCTGTATCGGATGTCTTGTCTGTGAGCCGCTGTAAAGTAGCACTCAGGCGGCTTCCCGGCCCGGCGAAAATTGCGGTTTGAATTGGGGCCATTTCAAGCCTTGAATGCTACCGTATTGGCATTCTAAATACATTAAAAATGCGTTGAGCATGTTGGAGCCTGTATCGGGTGTCTTGTCTGTGGAGGCTGTAAAGTAACACTCAGGCGGCTTCGCCCATATAGTCCATGCAATCGCATTGGTGCGGTACATACACGTAATTTGCATTCAGCATAATTGTGCCCGAGCACCGGCCTTATACTTCAGGCAGCCCATTACATAACACACGGGCGGCTTGTCTCATGCTCTGATAGCACCGTGCTCAGATAGTAAACCTTTTTAAGGCAGTGGAACTGGAACTTGTGCATGCTATAAAACGTGAGCACAGGGCATGCCGCCCAACACGCACTTCCTGATCGCACGTTTTTACAAACGGGAATCCAAGAACCGTGTAAACTGCAAATTATGTGATTATGGCCTGTCATCCAGGCTAGACAGGTGTGCTAGACACGTCTTCGACAAATGCGAGAAAGCCACTGCAGCACATAGGCAGGAACTCCTCGACTTGCTGCGTGAAACAGACGACTTAGATGTGTTGGACCCTGCAAAGGTCGCACAATATCATGCAGAGCAGTTTGCCCAGCTGCAGCGCCAGCAGGCATAGAGAGAACAGATACACCAGCAGCAGCTGTCTGGCCAGGTGCAACAGCCACCAGACCTCCAGGGCCTTGCAGCTGACTTGCAGCAGGCATTTGCAGCAGCAGCCGCAGCAGAGGCCGCTGGTGAAACAGTGCGCCCCAGCAAACGACGCTGTAGGCAGTTTGACCGCTTGCAGCAACAGCTGCAGCAGCAGCAGCAGCAGCAGCAGGAGTTGGCAGCTGCAGCCGCAGGTGCTGTTGCAGCAGAAGCCCCTGCTGGTGCACAGGGCCACAGAAACAGCTGCTGTAGGCAGTCACAGCGTGTTCAGCGTGCTCACAATAGATATTGGACAATGGAGCCCAAGTTGGGAATAGGCAGCGTTCGACCCTGCCACTGAACAACGACCAACAACAACGACAACACAACAACAACGCAACAACACAAAACACTCAACTTGCTGAGCGCACTAGTTCTCTGCTAGAGTGCTGCTACATTTTCACACTTTCATGGAATAGCCTGCTATGGCTGCAATCATCGTGGCGTGAGTTGTGCATCACATTGACCCAGGGTTCATCAGTACGTTGATTTCAGGGCAGCGTACTGTCCAAAGTACGTGAAAGTACGTACTAGTACGCGTATTGGGGGAGTACGTGGCTTTAGTACGTGGTCTCTGCCTTGCAGTCGCACGTACTGCCTTGTCACTCACATGTTAGACCACCAAGAGGCATCCTAGAGAGCCTACGCCATAGTGTAGGCATTATATATATTACGTACGCAGTTTGAAACCCTGTCGCACACCAATTGACACAGCATGAGCGCCGACTCGCCAATTGTGGTTGATGAGCTCAGCAGCAACCCAACAGACCACTTCAAGGTCCTAGAAGCGCTCAATCACGGCCAAAAGCACTTTAAGTGCAACTACTGCAACCTCCAATTCAAGGGCACAGGCACTCGCTGTTATGTGCACCTGACTGGTGAAGGCAGCGGTGTTTCAGCCTGCACAGCAGTGCCAGAGAACGTGATCACCTGCATCAAGGCCGTCAAGACCAAGAAGCAGGCAGACAGCAACAGAAAGCGTCAGGCTTCGGAAACTGCTGCAGAAAGCAAGCGCCAGCGACGTGAGAGTGTGCCAGGAGGCAGCAGCTCAGTGCCAACTGGCAGCGGTGGCTCCGTTCGCTCCAGCCAGGTGAGGCTTGCAATCAAGCCTGGGACTGCAGCGTTTGCTGTCTGCTGTTACAGCAGGTTGTTATGTTCTGTTGCCGTGGAATTGGAATGCATGGCCCATTATTGCTGCCACTGCTGACCACCATTGCTGCCGCTGCTGCTGCTCCTGCCCGCTGCTGTGGCTGCTGCCCACCAGATTGGCAAGGCTTTTGCCCGCGCTGACAAACAGGCTATTGACAGGGCCCTGGCTGACTTCATTTTTGCAGAAGGCCTGCCCCTTCGCACAGTGCAGAGCCCCTTCCTGCGCCAGTTCATTCAGGCAGTCCAGAAGGCGCCTGCCCCCTACACTCCACCTGCCTACAACACCCTGCACACCAGCCTGCTGGATGATGCCAAGAAGCGCGTCACAGAGAGCTTGCGGCCCTGGGAGCAGCGGCTGCAGGAGACAGGCGGCACCTTGTGCTCTGATGGCTGGAGTGATGCCGCAAACATGCCCCTGCTGAACGTGCTGGCGGTGAACCCCAAGGGCGCCAAGTTCCTGACAGCAGTGAACACCAGCGGCACTGTCAAGTCTGCTGAGTTCATTGCTGCATGCCTCATGGAGGCTATTGAGGAGCTGGGCCCTGACAATGTGGTGCAGGTGAGATGCAAAGCAGCTGGGCCATGCCTCAAGCAGCAGATGCAGTGTGCAGGTGCGGCAGGAGAAGCGGAACTGGCAGTGCACAGACCAAATTGGTTCCCTTGTCAGGCAACCTACAACTTGTGCACCAGGTTTCAGTACGAAGGCAACTCAATGCTGCTGCTACTGCTGTTGCGCTGCTGCTACTGCCGTCATTTTGCTGCTGCTGCTGCTGCTGCTGTTGTGTGCATGCACAGGTTGTCACTGACAACGCGCAGGCCTGCCGTGCAGCTGGTGCCCTTATTGAAGCACAGTACCCTCACATCACGTGGTCGCCCTGTGTGGCACCCGTGTGCGACCTGGCGCTGGAGGGCATCTTTGCCCTGTCCTACTTCAAGGAGGTGCACAGCAACACCAAGGGCTTTGTGGGCTTCATCAACAACCACCACCACCCCCTGGCAGCATGGCGGCAGCACCAGGCAAATGCAGAGGGCAGTGTGCTGCAGCTCATCAAGCCTGGTGAGACCAGGTTTGCGTCAGCACTGCTGATGATTGAGCGCACCATCAAGGTCAAGGCCAAGCTGCAGCAGTTTGTGGTGTCCGACAACTGGAACAACGCCATCGCCACCATGAAGGCCGCTGACAAGGTGCGGCAGTGTTGGAAATCTCGCAGAGCTGTTAACTGCACATTGCCTGCCCCCTTCTCACAGGATATAGGGTGACGCTGATGAACCCTGGTGCATGGCAGCCGTGATGCTGCTGACTTGGCCTTATGCTGCCGCACATTGTTGCATACCGCATGCAGCACACCTGCACATGGCTGCACAAGTGCCCTTGTGAGAAGTGTTGACCCCACACCTGACAGCATTTGTGGTGCAACAATGCTCATGTGCCACCGCCTTTGCATTCCAGGACACCGCTAACACCTACAAGGACATCATCCTGAGCGCTGCGCACTGGACAGCAGCTGAGCAGGCGTTTACTGTGTGCGAGCCTATCCTGTGGCTGCTGCGCTTTGCTGATGGAGATGTGCCAAGCAGCAGCAAGATCCACTACTACGCCTACAAGGTGCAGCAGCGGCTGCAGGAGGTGCAGCTGGATGATGAGGTCATGGATGAGGTGCAGGACATTTGGA
>CADDIJ020001730.1:0-42405 GCA_902809745.2 Tetradesmus lagerheimii | reverse complement strand
GGAAGCAGGCTTACCTGCGCTACAAGAACTCCGGGCTTGTAGCAGATTGGGCTACTTACAAACAGCAGCAGAAGGCTACTACACAGCTGGTCAAAGCAGCAGAGAAGCAGTACAAAGAGCAGTGCCAGCATGCCATTACTTCTGCATACACAAATCGCATGAATGATGGCAGCCTGCTTGGAGAGAAAGACATGTGGCAGCTTGTGCGTCGTCTGTGCCCTAAGCATGTCAGCGAGGCAGTTTACAGCGTCATGCAGCATCCATCTGGGCATGTGGCATCTACCCCAGCTGAGAAAGCTGATGCTTTCAAGTGTCATTATGAGCGCGTTGGCAGCCATACAGCATTTGCTTCCTCCAACCCCCAGTTTGACGCTGCACACATGTCTTGTGTTGCAGCCAATGTGCAACAGTATTTGCAAGACTCTGCTAACTCCCCTGCCACCCTGCTGGACCTGCCCATCACTGCCGCCGAAGTTTCCGACTGCCTGCAGAGGCTGCGCACTGGCAAGGCCGGCAACCCGGCTGAGGAGGGCATTGTCAATGAGCTACTCAAGTATGGAGGCAGCACGGCCGCAGATATGTTACTACAGTACTGCAATCTGATGTGGCAGCTTGAGCAGGTGCACCAGGTGCCAGGTACAGTTGTGAACATGCCCAAGAAGGGTGACCTGACAGACCCCACCAACTACCGTGGTATCGCCCTGCTTAGCGTGCTTTACAAATTTTACACCAGCGTTCTCAACCAGCGCCTCATCAAGTTTGCAGAAGGCAAGTCAGTGGCGGAGGGCACGACACAGCAACGGCAGCAGCAGCAGCAGCAGCAGGCGCAACAGCAGCAGCAGCAACAGCAGGCGCAACAGCAGCAGCAGCAGGCACGTCAGCAGCAGCAGGCGCAACAGCAGCAGCAGCAGGCACGTCAGCAGCAGCAGCAGGCACGTCAGCAGCAGCAGGCGCAACAGCAGCAGCAGCAGGCACGTCAGCAGCAGCAGCAGCAGCAGCGTGTAACTGCTGCTACAGCAGCAGGAACGCCGCTGCTGCACGAGAGCCAGAACGGCTTTCGTCCCAAGCGCAGCTGTGCTGACCACCAGAGTGTGCTCAGAGAGGTGTTGGGTGGGAGGAAAGCTGAGGGGAAGGATTCTTATGTGCTGTTTGTTGACACCTATAAGGCTTTCCCAACAGTGTGGCTTGATGGGCTCTTTCAAAGCTGTGGGACAAGGGTGTGCGTGGAAAGATGTTCCGTGTACTCTACAACTTGTATCAGGGTGCACGCCGTGTGGTGTCTCACGAAGGTCATGTCACTGAGAGCTTCACATGTGACCTTGGTTTGCATAAGGGCGATGTTATTTCCCCCACACTGTACCTGTACTTCATTGATGATCTGCTGCATGAGGTGCATGCAAAGCACCCTGGAATCACCCTTATGGGCCCTTGGGACGAACCTGCTGGTCAGGTTGTGGCAGCCATGCAGGCTGATGACTTTGTTGCTGTGTGCGGATCTCTGGCTGAGGTTCAGGCTGTGGCTGCAACAGTTTATGAATACAGTTGTAAGTGGCGGTTCAAGCTGAATATCTTGAAGTCTGCTGTCATGCATGTCTCACCAGCTAGACAGCCCAGCCAGTTGGCTGACTCTGGCATCATTTGGAATGGTGTGCCTGTGCCTGTTGTATCAGAGTACTGCTACCTTGGCCTGTGGTTCAACAATGCCTGCAGCTGGAATACGCACTTTGAGAAGATGTTGGCAAAAGTGCATCGTGTGAAGGGTGGGCTCATGCCAGTTTGGAAGAGCCGGCTCATCAGCGTGGAAGTAAAGCGTATCATTCTGCTTACATGCGTTCGCCCGATTGTTGAATGTGGCAGTGAGGTCTGGTTTCCGTCAACTGCAAGGCAACTGCAACAGATTGACAAAGTGCAGACTGACATCATCAAGTGCTCAATGCGTTGTGGCAAGGAGCGCCCTTGCACTTCACTTGTTCTGGCTGAATGGGGTGTGAAGCCATTGCGCATGTGGCTTCATCAGAGGGCGATGGAGTATTACTTTAGGGTCCAGCGTATGCAGAATTCGCGTTTGCCACGTCAGGTTTTCTCAGCTGAGTGGAAGCGCCCTAGTGGTGCTGTTGCGGTGACACCTTGGCATAAGTATGTGCAGAGTTTGCTTTGCAAGTATGGTGTGGATGTTGAGGCGGCGGCTGATCGAGCTAATGCGTGCAAGAATCACATCAACCGTCAGGTCAGGGAGCTGCATGCAGACAGAATTGTTTGTGAATCACTGCAGCACTCTACTTTGAGCCGTTACATCACGCATGTGCACCCTACACATGCTGATGCCATGCGTTTTAAAAGGGCTCGGCCCTTTTTGTGTTCTGGTGCGCCAACGCGTGGTATTGAGTTGCTGATGCGTGTTCGAATGGGCTGTCTTTGCGTGCATGAGCGTACCAGTCGTTATGGCGGCAGCAGAGCTGATTCTAACACAGTATGTCCTGCTTGTGGTCAGGGTGTTGAGTCTTTGTCACATCTGATGTTTGATTGTCCCGCTACTTCTGCTCAGAGGGATACTATGCTTGATGAAATTCGGTCTGTTTTGCGTGATGTTGCTGGCGGCGCTGAAAAATTGCGCAATGTGTTGTCGTTGACTGATGCATCCACCAAGTTGTTGCGTTTTGTTTCTGATGATATTTGGGGTAGTAGGGGTGTGTGCCGAGTGATATCTAGGAGCATTGCTGAGTATCTTGTCCAAGCTTGGGATGTGCGTAATAATTGCAAACACAATGGAGCAGTGCTCCCTCTTTCTTCCGCTCCTGAGGGGCGCGGGGCCGATGGCGTTGATGCTATGGCTTAATGGGTAACATGATGATGACATTGAATGGCTACCAGAAGGCATCTGTGTCGCGGTGCAAATGGCTGCCTACTAGTAGTACTAGCCTAGTTCCGCGCTGATTACAACTCACCCACGCATCATAGCCACAGCAACTACTGATTGCTGGCTAGTAGCCGTACTACGTGCTGCCTGGCCAACAGATGGCTGGCCAGGCGCAGCGCACCGACCCAACACCGCCACCGCCTAATATACATGACACAGCACCAAAGCAAAACAACATTTGCCAAGCCGTTGCCACTGATGTACACTGTACAATGCACTCAAAACGACACCGCAGCCTGTTCAAAAGTCGGAATGGTATACACACACCAGCTGCGACGGCACCACTGCTGTCCGGCACAGCGGGCACTCTGGCTTCTCAGTGCACCACTGCGCCACGCACGTCCAGCAGAACACATGCCCACATGGCGTGCAGGTGGGGTGCGTGCGAGCTGACAAGCACAGCGGGCACTGCCTGCTGCTCCAATGGCTGCTGCTGCTGCTGCTGCAGACGCCTGCTGCAGCACCTGCAGCCACCTGCTGACCACTTGTCTTTGCTGCTGCTACTGCTGCAGGACCAGGCTCCGGTAAGACCACAGCATGCTGCTGCTGTTGCTGCGCCACTTGCTTGCCTGCCTGCTGCATTGCCAGAGCGCCTCTGCTTGCGCTGTGCCGCAACGCTGCCAGCTGCTGTAGCTGCGGCTGCGCCTGCTGTGCAGCTGAGATGCCTAGCTGCACCAGCAGCATCAACCCTAGCACGCGGTATGACGCCCGGGGCTCTCTGCTAGCTGAGATGGAGGTGTAACTGACTCCCAGCAGCCGCTTTGTCCATTCGTAGTACGTGCCATTCAAGTAGAAGGCAGCAAGGTGCAGCCGGCTCAGCAGCAGCAGCCAAGGTTTGATGGCTGGCCAGCGAGGAGCCACCTGCTGCAATGCGCTACGCCAGGCTAGTTTGAGCTGCAGCAGCAGCGGCCAGCTGCTCCTGTGGTTGCTATTGCCTGCCAAGTCTGCAACGTCTGCATATCCCTGCCGCTGCCGCTGCCGCTGCTGATAGCTGTCGTGTCCCTGTTCGCCATGTACACCTGCATCACCATCCATGCATTCTGCATCATCCATCCAACTGCCGCCACTGAACCCTATGCCCTCACTGCCCGCACCCAGCTCAAACCCTAAAACGCCCGACTCACTGGCTCTATCTAGGCTTGCTGCTAGCCTATCTAGCAATGCAGGTCCCAGCAACTGCAGCAGCACTAGCAGCGTACGTGTGCGGGCTTGTGGCAGGCCGTACACTGTTGCTGTCAGCTTGCTTGCCTGCTGCTGCTGCTGTGGTAATCCTTGAGTTCCGCCTGTCGTTTGCTGCTGCTGCTGCAGTACGCTGCTGGCTGCAGGCAGGTGCAGCTGCTGGCCCGTGATCTGCATTATGTCGCAATACTCCTCCCCTAGGGTTTGCAGCCCTGCTCCTGTAGTGAGGGCGTAGTACATGAACGTTGCAAGCAGTCTGCAGGACCTGCAGCAGCAGCACCCGGCGAGCGAAGGAAGGTTACAGTCGATTCAACACAAGGCAGCAAGCAGGTTCTTGTGAAGCTATGGGCGGCACATACAGTTTGTATTCAACAGCTGCAGGCAGCAACCACAGCCTGAAAGCACCGACTGCTAGCCCCTGGCTGGCAGACCGTCTTACTTGCAACTGCTGCTGACTTAATCTCAGGACAATACCACTGTGATTTACTGCTGCCTGCTTGCAGGATGCTGCTGGCTGATGTGACGCTGCCAGGCTGTTCACTCACTTTGAATGCTGCAGAGCTGGCACTGCGCCAAACATACGCATGACGGCATCATAGCAGGCATCGATGCTCTGCTGTAGGTACAGGTCATCCTGCAGTCGAACAACAGGCAGTCCGCAGTGAGCATACGCAATGCCAGATGTGCTGCTGCCTTTGCTGCTGTGCTGCTGCTGCTGATTGAAAAAAGGTGCACCTTCTGGGCAGCTCTGACGATGTCGGGTTGAGGAGCTATGCGCCATGCTAACGTAGCAGCCGCTGCTGCCTGCATGGGTCTGGTGCTGCTGCTTGAACTCGGACTACTGTTGCTGAAAATGCAGCCGCGTAAGCAGGGAGAGTGTGTAGCAAACCTATCGAAACACAGTGTGACTGCGTGCCATATAACACACCAAATCAGCGAACGAAGACGCGCACTGCCATTTCTAAGCTCTCTGCTGCTGAAGTGTCATCGGTCACTTGGATGTTGCAACAGTGCCACATACCCTGGTGAGAGTAACTGCACCAGGTGCTTGAACACAATGGTCGATCTGATAATGGTGCGCTGCAATCTACGTACCTGTCTCCAGTACAGATTTCAAAAGCCTACACGCACCAGCAGCCGTGCTTTGTCATTAGCAAGATCAAATGCGTCCTTATATCTACGTATAGACGCAGAAAGAAGTGGCGTATCTGCAGGATGGAGGGGGGCTACCCTCCAGATGGCCTGCAGGGGCAGCAGCAGGAGCAGCAGCAATCACTGCTGCTAATGGACGTGCTGTTTGAAAGCACCATAGAAAAAGATCACTTCGGGGATCATGTCTTGGAGGTGAGTTGGGCTCATCAACTCAACATTTGAGCTGCAAATAGAGCTCAGTCCAAGTCAGTTCCCAGCTGCACGCCATGTGATGCAGCGGCTTTGCCCTAGCTCACCATCCTGCAGGACATGATTGCTTCAGTTGTCATCATTCATACCCACATCAGCAGCATAATGTGCCTTCACTTCAAATCTCTGCCAGGTCTGCTTGCTACATCACTGACACTGCAGCCCGCACCACGTTATGGCACGCCGCACAGATCAAGTTCGCTGAACCGGTGCAGCTCCGGGCTGTCAGTGCAGCAGCAGCAGCAGGTCCCAGTGCACCGGCCCTGCTGAGGGCCTTTGCAAAGGACGTCTTCTTCCCTTCAGCTACACGCTTTGTGCAGCTGATTGGAGCACCCGAAGATAAGCACCGAGCAGCAGAAGTAGGGCCGCAGTTGCATGCCCTGCCTCTCCTAGAGGTGCGTGCACTTGCGTCTCGCCACAGCTCGGAATGTTTGCATACGTATAACATCACGTATAAGAAGCAGACGATTGTGGTTGATACACTATCAAATCTGGTCTGCAGCAGCTGCATGTCAGGCCTATGCTGCACCTGGCGTCGCGTCTGCTCATGGTGTATGCCTGCTGCTGCACACAGCATTCAAGTGCAGCAGCACAAGCCACAGTCAAACCTCAGTCAAAGTGACATTCTCACCATCGTACAAAAGTTGCAGGCTCAAGTCTGTACTGTGGGATTTGGAAGCTTGGGTACAATAAGCGTAGTTACTTGTTTATCTAGCCGCCACCACAGCTGCCAGGCCAACAGTCCTGCCAAGCGTCAGTAACAATGCAAGTAACACCTGAAGCCTGCAATATGCCTCAGGTTCAAACGCACAGACTGTTGCTGCCTTACCTCTTGTCATGCCTATGATGCTGCGTTCACTGCTGCTGCTGCTGCTGCAGGTGCTGTCCACTGACCATTTGGTGGTGAATGGCAAGTTCAAAAGCCTGCAGCTGGTGCTGCACGGCTGCGTGCTCAAGACGGCACCCCAGCTGCTACAGGTTGGCAGCCTACTGTAACAGCAGGCAGCAGCAGCAGCAGTGATGTACATCATGCATTTTGTTGCAGTGTGATGGTTGCTGTCTGCAGCGCCACAGCAGAGGTCAGCAGCAGCAGCAGCAGGTGCAGCAGCAACGACATTAGGCAACAGCAGCAGCAGAGGCAGAGGCAGGCGCAGGGGCAGCTGAGGTGTTCCAAACTACTATGTTGCGTGTTTGTTTGCAGTTGCCGAAGCATGAAGAGTAGGGGGATCACCAACCAGCCACCAGCTGCTGCAGGGTGTCGCTGGTCTCCTTAAGGTCTTCAAGTAGCAGGGGCAGCAGCGTGTGTGCACCTAAGCGGAGTTGCATACAGGCACATCAACGCACTGCCGACCGTCACCTAAGCGGAGTTGCATCCAGGCACATCAACGCACTGCCGACCGTCACCTAAGCGGAGTTGCATCCAGTCACATCAACGCACTGCCGACCGTCATGCTGCTGCTGCTGCTGTTCTGCTACCTGCTAGGTTCAAGCAGAGCAGCAGCTCGGGCCCCTGCCTATGGCCAACCCTCCGCTGCCCTTCCCCAACGAAGTACAGCAGCAGCAGCAGCAGCAGGATGAGCCTCCGCAGCTGCTGCTGCACCCGGCGCCGCTGCTACCGCAGGCCACACTGCCTGGTGCTTTCGTCAAAGCGCTTGCTGCTGCTGTTGCGTACTGGAAGGCTGTGCAGTTGAGCCACTCACGGATTGAGAGCAACCCCCCAGCTACCAGGCTGGATGAACTAACTGTGCTGGCCGATGCTGTGCTGGCAGCACTCAGAGGTGAGAGCAAAACGTTATATGTACTCACTCTGCGCAAAGCGTAAAGAGGCGGGTGTCCGAGGTTGAAGCTGGCAACATGCCATAAAGCTTTCTGTTGACTGGCAACAGGTGTAGTGCCGACTGTGCTGATGCAGTGCTGGCATCTGAGAGGTGCGAGAGGATTCATGTGCAGCAGCTACGTTCCCTGTCAGGAACCCAAAAATTATCTAGGGTTCGGATTGTAATGTAGTGTCTGGTGTGATGACTTTATGCCTGCAGCGGCGCTGGTGCCGTGTGCGACATCTGTGCAGACGGTATGCTCTGTGTGAGGGGGTTTGAATTAGGGAGGCGGTGCAGCTGAGAGCTCTGGAGCACAGGGAAGACGGCACCAGCTGACCACAACACAACAGCCAAGGGTTGCTGGTATGCTTGCTGCTGCTGTGCAGGCAAGTCTGACCCCTGCGGACCAAGACTGCAGCAGCAGGTGCGATGTCCTGCCAGTCTGCGCGAATCCGTCAAAGCCGCACCAGTACAAACACGCTGCTGCTGCTGCTGCTGGCATGTTATCTGCTTGCAGGCAAGCCTGGACCCCTGCAAGTCAAGCCCGCAGCAGCAGCAGCTGCACGTTGTGCCCGTCTGCTTGTATCCACCACAGCCGCACCAATACATGCACGTGCTGCTGCTGGCATGTTTTATTCATTTTGTGCAGGCAAGCCTCGGGCTCTGCAGGCCAAGATTGCAGCAGCAGCTGCAGCAGGTGCCGCATCTGCTGAGCAGCAGCCGGGTGCATGGGCAGCCATTGAGGGGGATGCACTGGACATGGCGGCCAGCTGGTGCAAGCTGCTGGCATCAGCCAGGTGAGCCAAGTTATGCACTACAAGTAGTGTACTAGTACTGTACTAATCTCTTCAGTGTTGGGTGGCATTGACCTAGGAAGGTGTGTGTTGCTATTATTAGTTGTTGCGGGTGGTGGCAGTGGCCGGCTTCGTCAGCTTGCCCGCGAATTTGTGCCTGTTAACGTGTCACCGCAGCTCAGCAGCCATTGAGGGTGATGCTCTGGACATGGCGGCCAGTTGGTGCAAGCTGCCGGCATCAGTCAGGTGAGCCACCTTACGTGCTACTTGTAACACTGGTCTTTCCAGTGTCAGGTGGCAGTGGCCTAGAACGCCTCAGGTTGCTATTCAAGGTTGGTGCAGTTGGTCAGCTTGCCTGCAAATTAGTGTCTTGTAACGTGGCACAGCAGCTGAGCAGCCATTGAGGGTGATGCACTCGACATGGCAGCCAGCTGGTGCAAGCTGTTGGCATCAGCCAGGTGAGCCACCTTGCGTGCTACTTGTAACACTGATCTTTCCAGTGGCAGGTGGCAGCGACCTAGCACGCCTCAGGTTGCTGTTCAAGGTTGGTGTAGTTGATGGCAGTGGCCGGCTTGGCCAGCTTGCCCACGAATTTGTGTCTTGTAACATGGCACAGCAGCTGAGCAGCGATGAGAGTGATATAGTTGACACGGCAGCCAGCTGGTGCAAGCTGCTGGCATCAGCCAGGTGAGCCACCTTACGTGCTACTTGTAACACTAATCTTTCCAGTGTCAGGTGGCAGTGGCCTAGCACGTCGCGTTTTGCTGATTGTATTTGTTGCGGGTGGTGGCAGTGGCCTGCCTGGCCAGCTGGCGTGCAAGCGTGTGTTTTGTTTCATGGCACAGCAGCTGAGCATCATTCAGGGTGATGCACTGGACATGGCGGCCAGTTGGTGCAAGCTGCTGGCATCAGCCAGGTGAGCCACCTTACGTGCTACGCTTAACAATAGTCTTTCCAGTGTCAGGTGGCAGTGGCCTAGCACGCCTCAGGTTGCTGTTCAAGGTTGTTGTAGGTGATGGCAGTGGCCGGCTTGGCCAGGTTGTCTTCGAATTTGTGTCTTGTAGCGTGCAGCAGCTGAGCAGCGATTGAGAGTGATGTAGTTGACACGGCAGCCAGCTGGTGCAAGCTGCTGGCATCAGCCAGGTGAGCGACGTCTGTACTCTCCTACTGTGCAACTTGTCGGTGCACATATATGTGTCGATGATCTGCTGGCCAGCTGCATCGAGCCTTTGTACCGGCACCCCTCCAGTTTTACACATTTCACTGGCCAGCTGCCTCACAGCTCCAACATCCACACCACTCAAATGTACCCACAGCAGGACATTCACCTGGCCTTTCTCATAACTGCTGCTGCTACTGCTGCTGCTGCTGTTGCTGCTGCTGCCCCTTGTGCACTGCTACTGCTGCTGCTACTGCTGCTGCTTGCTCAGGACACACACCCTGTTTGACTTGGGGGTTGGTGCGGCTGGCATTGCTGCATGCATCACTAGCCCATTGCCCCATAGCCGACTCCAGTGTACACAGAGCAAGCACACACAGTTCACCCGGCCCTCGCTTGCTTGCTGCTGCTGCTGCTGCCTGCTGCTGCTGCTTGTTCAGGACGCACACTCCGTTTGACCTGGAGGTTGGTGTGGCTGGCATTGCTGCATCCATCCTGCTGGCCAGCTGCAGCAGCACAGCAGTGCAGTACCTGTCACTGCTGGATGGACGACACGAGCTGGCAGGAGCAGCAGCAGTCAGAGGTGCGGCCGGCAGGGCACAAAGCAAGGTTCTGTGGATTGTATGTGCGTTGTGTGTGCTGCTTTGTGTTGTTGGCTGGGCTGTGTGCTGCCAGTTTCATTGGAACAGCAGCCTTCACATGTTATGGTGAGGGCAGCAAGGCAGCAAATGATACAGGTGGTAGCTGTTGGTAGCGTTTGATGTATGGCAGTACCTCTCCCTGCTGGATGGACGACATGAGCTGGCAGGAGCAGCAGCAGTCAGAGGTGCGCCTAGCTATGCGATGTTTACGCGTTTGTTCGTTGTACACGGCTATGCATCATATACCCACCCGGTGCACATGCGCGTCTGGCCAGCTCCAACTGCTGTGCTCTGCGCACTCTGTTTGTGCCCTGCTCTGCATGGTCACCGTCAATGCAGCTGATGTTTGCTGCTGCTGCTGCTGCTGCTGTGTTTGCACGCGCAGCTGCTGTGTGCATCCCCAGTTCCCCGCCCGTGATCAGCCGCTACGGTCTAGGCCTGCTGGAGCTGCTGCTGCTGTCCTGCCCCGCTGTGGCCTGCTCCACTCTGCTGGGACCCTTCACACCAGTGCTGCTCAAAGACAAGCAGCAGCAGCAGCAGCAGCAGCAGCAGAATGGATGTTGGGGCGGCAGGGAAGTGCAGTATAACCAGCGCAGCAGCGGTGGTGGCAGTGCAGGGGACAGATACAGAGACAGGGGCAGGGACAGGGACAGGGACAGGGACAGGAGTTATGGCAGGGGTGAAGATAGGAGCAGAGATCGGAGACAGTGGCAGTCAGAGGACCCAGCAGCAGCAGAAGGTAGAGGTAGCGGAGGAGGGAGTGGGATGCGTAAGAGGCAGCGGGATGATGCGTTGGTTGATGGTGAGGGTGGCAGCAAGGGGCAGCAGCGGCGCGGCAGCAGCCTTGGCAGCAGCAGAGGCTTGCAGGACGCTGCTGCTGCTGCTGCTGCAAGGCAGGAGGCAGGGTTGCCGGATTATACAGCAGCAGCAGCAGGTGATGACGACGATGATGACGGTGGGCTGTATGATGAGCTTCCTGGTCAAAGTAACAGTCATGGTCAAAGTCAAAGTCACAGCCAGGTCACCGGCAGCCAGCAGCAGCAGCAGGAAGAGGAACAGGACGAGCAGCAGCACGAAAGCCCAGCCGATGAACATGAAGAGCAGCAGCAGCAGCAGCAGCAGCAGTCAGAAGATGCTGAAGAGGATTCTGAGCAGTATGAGGAAGATGAAATAGAAGAAGAGATAGAAGAGATTGTTGAAGAAGACGAAGATGAGGATGAGGAGCGGCTGAGCCTGTCAGGACATGAGGAGATGGACTATGAGCAGGTGCGGTTTTGTGCATGCACCACAACAGGACGCCGCAGATTCCATGGAGATGGGGCTGAGGAGCAACAAGAAATAACACCGTGCGCATGCAGACCAACACACACTATGCAACAGCACACAAGAGTCATAGAGCATGTGGTCTGTACTTCTGTCTTTGCTTCTGCAGGACAGTTACGAGGCAGTTGGCGGATGGGGAGCAGCATCTTGCACACCTTTGCGGCTATGTGTTGCATGACATGTTATAACAAGACGTGGTTGTCATTTACATGGCTGCTGCAGGAAGGTGATGAGGAGGCAGCATGTGGTGATGAGGATGGTGACCACGAGCAGCAAGTAGAGGAGGGAGACGAAGAACTGCTGCTGCTGGACACAGAAGAGCCCGAAGACAGTCCTGCTGCTGGTTCTGGTGATGCTGCTGGTGCTCCTGCTGCTGGTGCTGAGGAAGACGTCAAAGCAGAGCCTCTTGGTTCAGCAGGAGACCAGAGCAAACCTGCTGGTGGTGCTGCTGGTGGTGGTGATGCTGTCAGTGGTGGTGACGGGAGGTCGAACCAGAGACATGATGCAGGGCCAGAGCCTAACGGGGCAGCAGCAGGTGTTGGCAGCAGTAGAGCCAGAAGCAGACATGGCGAACATGACTCTGACAGGCCTGTTGACAAAAGCAGCAGACGTGACCGGAGCAGAGACAGAAGTCGTGACAGGGGTGGCGACAGAGAACGGAGGGATAAACTGAGGTACCTGACGCGTGGTGACAGCGGCATGAGAGACAACAAGCAGGGTTCAGGGTTCAAAAGTAACAGCAGGGGTTGGGCGCGGACAGGCAGAGATGGTGGTGGTGGTGCAGCTGCAGCAGCAGCAGCAGCCGCACAGCTTGTCAAGCGTCGTGCACAGGCTGTTGAGTTGTACAGTGGCGTGGTGGCTCTGGCGATGCAGCCGCGCAAAGCAGACTTGGCTGACTCAAGCATGGTGAGGTGGTGGCAGCAGAAGCAGCAGCGGTTGAATGGGTTGACTGGCAGGCTGGCAGCAGCAGCAGTGGAGTGGCTCTGCAACATGCACTGTGAATGCAAACGTACATGCGTGGATCCTCATCGCGCCAATCACTTGGCAGCGCAGTGCCTGGCTCGCTCCTTCTTCTGCCAGTGGCCAAGGTGCTAGCATGCACCGTCCACATGTTGCTTGCAGGTCGGTTATGATTTCCAGCGCTGTCCTGACGCTCAGCACTTCAGCAGACTGTCTTCCTTAGCCCCCATGTTGTGTGTTAAGTTACATCCCCTTTCTGCACCCTCCTTGTGCAGACTGTACTGCGGCGCCTCAAGTGTTGGGAGGGCATCACCACACTTCGCAGCAGCATCGGCCGCATGCTTGACGGCTCAGTCAACGCACTGCTGATGCCTGTGACAGACTTCACGCAGTGCATGCGCAGAGCCGCAGCAGCTGTAGCAGACATGTCGGAGCTCGTGCTACAGCCGCCGGTAGTTGGTCCACTGTACTGGAGCCAAGAAAGCAAACGGCTGCTGCAGCAAGAGCAGCAGCAAGCTGCTGCGGCTGGCTCGTACGCCTATGACGTCAGCAGCAGCAGCAGGGTTAGCGGCGGCTGGCAGCAGCAGCAGCGGCAGCGGCAGCAGGCGGATGCATGTGTGCTGCAGCTGCTGCTGAGCTTTAGGGTTCTGGAGTTGCTGGCAGCGCTGATTGATCTAGCAGGGGTGCATGGCAGCAGATTGGCTGCGCAATGGGAGCAGCAGCAACAGCAGGGAGCAGGTAGGGAATGATGATGTTTTGGTGATAAGTAAGGGTAGCGCGTGGGGGTTGATATGTGCTGCATCGTCAAGTTAGGTTTGGGCAAGGGATAGTCTACCTTGCACGTGTTTATGTCTTGCTGTGTATGCATGCTTCTTGCTGTGCCTCGTCTCAGCCTTGCAGCAGAAGCATGCTCTCACAGCAAGACCCATACACTACCAGCATCCAAGGATTGTCAGTACCAAGCAGTACCAGCATCAAGGGTTTCAATGCGCGTGCGCTCTTGATACTGCAACGCTGAGACCTGGCATCCCGAGCTTGCAGCACCCTCTTCTGCCACCCTCACGCTTGCTGTTGTCTGACTATCACCTACTGTTTAGCAGCAGTTCCTCATTTCCTGTGCCTCCCTGGAGACAAAACGTCTCCTTGGCAGCAGCAGCCATCCTCCGCAGCGCTTGGAATTTGCTGCTTCCTCACATGTGCTCACCCTTGCCTGGTCTGTCTCACCTCTCCTTGCAATGAGCCACTGCAGCAGCAGCAGCAGCAGCGATCTTCCGCAGCCCTTGGCACCTGCTGATATCACCTAACTGCTCAATCTCCTTTCTGTCGCCTATCTCTCCATGCAGACGACCTGCTGCAGCAGCAGCCATCCTCTCCAGCCCTGCAGCAGCAGCTGCAGGCCCTCGCAAGTGAGCAGGCAGCGCTGCTGGCATCGCTGCAGGTGCTGCTGTCAGGCCTCAGCTGCTGCTCTGCGGGCTGGGCGTTTCTGCGCGCAGCTGGCCCCGGCTTGGAGGCATTAGCACGCGCCATCAGCCATGACACCAAGGTGCGCTGCGATCTGCTTGTTGTCATGAGCCTTCCGTTGGCTTTTGAGTGGGTTACCTCTACTGGGTGATTGGAGCATGTAATGCAATGGAATGTTGTCTATACATCCTCTGCAGGCAACGTGCTTGCTGCCATGTTTCAGCCTGTGGTGGTTCTTGTTTGTGGTTTGCAGCTGTCTTTCATCGCTGTAGGGGTGTGCTAAGATCATTGCCTGCAGGTACCTTTGCAGGCGCCCTGCATGGTGCCTTTTCAGCGTGTGGTGGTTTCCACTGTGGTCTGCATTGGCCCCCGGTAGGGGTGTGGATCAGCGCGGGTTGTGCTGATGCGGCGCCTTAGCTGCTGCTGTACCCGTGCCTGGCAGTGCCCGGTCGTACTGCCTGCATCGTCAGTGCCTGCAGTACAATCAAGCCTACGGGATCACGCAAGCTCTGCTGGCTGGGCCTACTTGTAAGCAGTTGGCCGCAGGACTGCGCACCTCATGCTGCTGTGGTTTGCTGCTGCTGCTGCCTTGCTGTTGCTGCTGCAGGTGTCGCTGGATGGTGGTGCCCTGGACTTGGTACTGCAGGGCCCTTCAATGCAGCAGCAGGCAGATATCAGAACATATGTGAACTGTGTGATCCATTGCTGCTGCTGTGTTGCTGCTGCTGCAGGTGTCGCTAGATAGTGGCGACCTGCACTTGAGCGCTGCAGGCCCCTTCAATGCAGCAGCAGGCAGATATAATGACATCTGAACTGTGTGACCCATTGCTGCTGCTATGTTGTTGCTGCTGTAGGTGGCACTGGATGGTGGCCCTCTGGACTTGAGCGCTGCAGGGCCCTTCAATGCAGCAGCAGGCAGATATAATGACATATGTGAACTGTGTGACCTATTGCTGCTGCTGCTGCAGGTCTCGCTAGATGGTGGCGACCTGCACTTGAGCGCTGCAGGCCCCTTCAATGCAGCAGCAGGAAGGCCGCTGCTGCGACAGCAGCTGCTGGCAGCACTTTGCAGCGGCACCAGCAGCAGCACCAGCAGCAGCACTTCTGCAGCTGCTGCTGCGTTGTCTGCTGGTCTGCAGCGCCTGCTGCTGCTGGCGCAGGCAGTGGGGGAGTTGCAGCAGCCCAGTGCTGCATCTTCTGCAGGTAGCAGCAGCAGCAGCAGCAGCAGGACGGCTGGGGCTGTGCAAATCCTCGTGCAGGTGCGGCCAGCTACTCAGTGAGAGGCTATACGCTGTGCTAACCATAGCAAGACTATCGAAACGAGGTTTCCCCAGCAATGGCTCGTTTGCAGCAGTGCAGCATATGCCAGATGTCCGGTGCGCGTGCTATGTAGGTCTTACTGCGAATCGCTGCTGCTGCTGCTGCTGCCTGCTGCGTGCAGTGCTGCCTGGCGAGTGACTCGGGGCGTGAGGCTGCTGTGTGTGGCCTGGCCAGCTGCCCTGCTGCAATGCGGCGGCTGGCTGGTCTGATGGGCGCACGCAGCAAGGTGCTGGCGGCTGCAGCAGGCGCAGAAGATGAAGCACAGGAGTTGGTGAGTTCACGTCACACACTGTGACGCATATATTGTGTGGTGCATGCCATCTGAGATGTCGAACGGCCTACATGTAACTCCCCCACTCTTGAATTATATAACGCTTTGGGGTTGCATGTTTTGTCCAGAGTTGAACCTGGTTTCAACTTCCACAATGTGATGTGGGTGTACTCCGATGGGTGTTAGTGGCCCGCGCAGCAAGGTGCTGGCGGCTGCAGCAGGCGCGGAAGATGAAGCACAGGAGCTGGTGAGTCAGGTTGGGATGGTAACAGCCTCATTTTTTAGGCGGCGTGGAGGGGCATGAGGTTTCCTCGTCGTCACACACACCCTCCCTCAGGTTATACACACCACGTGTACCTGTGACAATCATTCAAGGGTTCACTGGTTAGCCTGCGCAGCAAGGTGCTGGCGGCTGCAGCAGGCGCAGAAGATGAAGCACAGGAGCTGGTGAGCTGCCTGGACACACTGTAACACGTTGGGTGTATACTTCGTCCTACGCAGCTGAGTGCTTGAAGTGAATTCAACGTCTACACTGTGGTGTGGATGTGTTCCAATGGGTGTTAGCGCCTTCATGATTAAGATATATCTCAGCCTTGCGTGAAGTTGTATCTTATGTTGCTCTCCGCACAATGCCTGGTGATCCTTTGCAGGGTAACTTGGAGAATGCTACCGCTGTGAACAACACCCTTTGGCAGGCAGCATCAACAGCAGCAGCAGCATCGCACATCTCATCAAATCATGGCTGCCACAAGATACCAGCTGAATTGCGGTTGCACATGCTTTTGTGATAACATTTTTTTGTGAACCTGCAAGTCTTGGATCCAAAGACCAACGCTCTGCCATCTGCCCATGTCTTCCATGTCTTCCATGTCAAGTTCTGCTTACAAACTTCTGCATGTACATGTGTGGCATGGTGGCTTTGTCACAGGCTGGGCTGAACGCAGATGACTCTAGTGAGGGAGATGACCCGTTAGCAGATGGCAGCAGCAGCATCCCCAAACTCACCAACCCCCGGCTGCCTGCCTATGAGTCCCTCTACGCTCCTGATCTTGTGCTGGCAGTACTATCAGAGCCGCACATTGATGTGCTGCAGCAGTGGCTGCCGTTATCTGATGCTCTAACAGCCGCAGCAACAGATGAGCTGCGTGTGCAGGCTCGGTTAGGACATGCAGCTGCTGCTGCAGCTTTTCCTGTAAGCCTAGGCAGTCAACAGCAGCAGCAGCAGCTATCAGGTGGACTGCCGCTGCAGCCAGAGCTAGCAGCAGCAGCGGCAGCAGCAGATCGTCAGATCACTACGCTGCTGCAGGTCCAAGGTTATGCAGCAGCAGCGCAGCAGCTGATGATGACGTGGCGACAAGGTGATGGCAGCGGCAGCGGCAGCGGCGCGTGCTTAGTTGGGCATCTGTTGCAGCTGCTGCCACCGCTGGTGACAGTATCAGCAGCTGCAGCAGCAGCAGATAAGGCCGACGGGGCAGGGGTTGATGCTGCAGGAGCAGCAGGTGGCATGGCAGATGGCCAAGCTGCTGCTGCTGCTGCTGCAAGCTCTGCAGATGCTGCTGCAGCTGCAGCAGCAGCTACACGTGGCGCAGCAGCTGTGGCAGGAGTGCCACCCCCCTGGGGCAAAGATGTAGACCCATCAGCAGCAGTCGGACTTGTCTCAGCAAAATACGAACTTTCAGCAGCACTGGGGGCACTGAACCTGCTGACAATGCTGCTGAAGGGCCTTCCAGATTCAGTGCGGCAGTTGGCTGCCGCAGCAGCAGATCGCCCCAGCGAGCGTGCCGCACTCAAACCTGGCCTGAACCCTGCTGCTGCCCAAAACCCTATTGGGGCGTTCGGCCCGTGTGGCGATGCAGACTTGGGGTCAGGTTCCGGTGCTGTTAGCTGCACTCTGGATGGGTTTGGGGTTCAGGTGTTAGTGACAGAGGTTATGGAGGCTGGGGTTTTGGACGTCCTGGAGCGGGGTTTAAGGGCTGGCACTTGCGCCCTGGAGGCGTCCAGCAGCGACCTTTTGTGGGGCCTGAGAGGCGGCGATGCAATGGTACGCTGAAATGTGAAATTTGCTCATATGGAGCGCTGCATTCAGTCGGTATTTGATTAGTGCTTTACAGTATGCGGTGTTGGTGAGTGTTTTGGGGTTTAGCTGCAGCTGCTAGCTTTCTGGATGTGGCTGTCAACAGCGGATGCGGCAGGAGTGCGTCATACCAGGAGCATGCGCAGCTGAAGAACACGAGACAAGTTCACACAAGACAACTTGCAACGTGCCTGGCACTGGTGCGCATCTTCCTGTTGTGCCAATATGTGCTACTAACACCCACATCGCCGTCGCTGCTGCCGCATGTTGCTGCGTTGTCTGCTGCTGCTGCTGCTGCTGCTTTGCCTGTTGCTTTGCTTGCTGCTGTGTCTGCTGCAGGATGACCTTGATCGGCTGCGCGGCCGTGCTGCTGCTGCGCAGCTGCTGCTGGCTGTGTCCTCTGCTGCTGCTGCGCTGACGCTGCTGCTGGCACGCGCTGAGGTGACAGAGCTTTCTGGCTGCGGACTGGTGGACGCAGTTGCATGTGAGTAGCAGTTGCATGTGAGTAGCAGGAATAGATCAGAAATAGGTTTTTGGGTGAGGTCACTGGCCATGTTGCCAGTGGCTCTCACCCTGTGTTCATCATCAAGACCTCATGGTTTGCTTTTGCAGTGCAGTATTGTACAGGGTTCGAGCCACTGGCAACATGGCCAGTGACCTCACCCAAAACCTGCACCCTGTTGCTGTGTGCTTCTGATGGCGAGTATTTGTTGATTCTGTCCGTGTTCACAGGATTGAAGCCTGATGAAGGGTGAAGAGCCCGAAACGCGTCGCTTTCCATGTAATACGACAAAACAGAGTCAACAATAGTCTGAACTTGTCTCAACAGTAGCTGTAGCCAGTCGCATTACGCTATTGCTTTTCAAGTTGCATGTGAGTAGCAGGAATAGATCAGAAATACATCCGGGTAGTTGCTAACCGCTTGAAATCCGGCCTGCTTGACATTGATCTACACGTACACAGTTATGCAAGCTTGTTGTGGCGCTGTCAACGCCATGTTGCGGCAGTGCTTGTGCATTGCGTCTGTATCCGTGCCAACATGACATACTCAAACCATACCAAACTGCTCTGTAACTCTGGCATATAGTTCTCACATGTTGCTTGGCACAGGCTGCTGCTGCTGCTGCTGCTGCTGCTGTCAACATTGCATTGTGTTATTTGTTGTGCAGGTGCCCATGCTGCAGTAGCAACATCCCAGGAGGGCCTCGCAGCGACCATCCCAAGTCAAACCCTAGCCACTCACCTCATAGCAGCAGCAGACTCACGCAACACCACCGCAGAGCGCACCACAGCTGCAGCAGCTGCCGCTGCTGCTGTGCTGCAAGCGGGGGCTGGCCGCAGCCACCTGCTGCTGCTGGAGACACGGCATCAGCTGTCTGTGTGCCTGAGCTGTTGGCAGAAGTGTGGCTGGTGGCCTGATGCTGTTGGGGCAGTGCTTGGGGAATACCCCAGCGCAAGCGCTGCACTGAATCAGATAGCAGCAGAAGAAGCGGCAGCAAGGGCAAAGGTAGGCAACATGCATCTAGGGGGGCTGGTCGTCTTTGTGTCGAAAGGGTTGATGTCATGCAGTCTTAGCATGCGATCACCTGATGGTGCTGCTTGCCTATCCAACAGCCTAATCAGCAGGTGCAGTTGCAATCCCTGTCTGTGGTTACGGCCTTTGCTAGCTGTTGGCTCAAAGGCGCAGAACAGGACATCCAACATCTGGTGAGATACGTGCCTCCCATGCAAGGTGCGGCTGTGCTTTGCTGCCCCCTGCCCAAAGGCAGGGCCGTTGGCAGCTGCTGCCTGCTCTTATGCTGCTGGGTGATAAGTGCCCTGCGGCCAGCTTGATCAAGCTGGATGTCTTGCACCCAGAAATACAGGAACACCTGGGAGGGCCCTCACAACGTGCTTCACTCCTCTCTGTATCGTTGCAGGGTGAAGCTGGTGCACTGCCGGCGCCTGCCCCAAGGCAAGGCCCCCGGCAGCTGCTGTCTGCTCTTATGGCGCTGGGTGATAAGTGACCTGCAGCCAGCTTGGTTCAGCTGATGTCTTGCCCCCCCAAATACAGAAACACCTGGCAGCGCCCTCACAACATGCTTCACTCCTCTCTGTGTCGTTGCAGGGTGAAGCTGGTGCACTGCCGGCGCCTGCGCCACGGCAAGGTCCTCGTCAGCTGCTGTCTGCTCTTATGGCGCTGGGTGACATGTGCCCTGCGGCCAGCTTGATGTCTTGCCCCAAAGAATGTATTGCCCCAAAGAATGTCTTGCCCCAAAGAATACAGGGACACCTGGGAGGGCCCTCACCAATATGCTTCACTCCTGCCTGTGTCATTGCACAGGGTGAAGCTGGTGCACTGCCGGCGCCTGCCCCAAGGCAAGGCCGTTGGCAGCTGCTGCCTGCTCTTATGCTGCTGGGTGATAAGCGCCCTGCGGCCAGCTTGGTTCAACTGATGTCTTGCACCCAAAAATACAGGAACACCTGGGAGGGTCCTCACCAACATGCTTCACTCCTCTCTGTGTCATTGCAGGGTGAAGCTGGTGCAATGCCGGCGCCTGCCCCAAGGCAAGGTCCTCGTCAGCTGCTGTCTGCTCTTATGCTGCTGGGTTATAATATCTGAGTGCCCTGCGACCAGCTTGATTAAGCTGATGTCTTGCCCCAAAGAATACAGGAACACCTGGGAAGGCCCTCACCAATATGCTTCACTCCTCCCTGTGTCGTTGCAGGGCGAAGCTGGTGCACTGCCGGCACCTGCCCCAAGGCAAGGTCCTCGTCAGCTGCTGTCTGCTGTCATGCTGCTGGGTGACATGTGCCCTGCGGTTTTTCCCCCAACACACCTTGGGGGTTCTTCAAGAATATGCTTTACTATGCCTCACTCCGCTCTGTTTTACTGCAGGGTGAAGCCGGTGCACTGCCGGCCCCTGCACCTAGGCAAGGTCCTCGCCAGCTGCTGTCTGCTCTTATGGCGCTGGGTGACATGTGCCCTGCGGAGTGGCCCCCACCAGGCGGCAGCCAGGCAGCGGCAGCAGCAGCAGAAGCCGCTGCAGCAGCAGGCCGACCTGTCCCTAGTGAGTGTGCTGGCTGCAATGTGCTGTCTTGCTGCACACTGTTGACACCCTGCTGTTTAGCACATCTCCTGTTGGGCCAATGATCAATGCTGGGCTCACCCCGCCTCTGCGATCTGCGTATTGCTAGCTCAATGTGGACAACCACACTCTTGCAATGCATGCACCGTGACAGCATCGTGTGCCACGTGTCCCTGTGCAGCTGTTGCGTTTGAGCGCCCCTCCCACATGGCGCTGCGTGCACGTATTGCCAGCAGCCTGGAGTGCCACATGAGCCGCCTGGCAGGCCTGGTCAGCTTTATGTGCATTTCAGTGCACAGTATGCAACGCCCGATCCTTTGCGTGCCTTATCTGCTCAATTGGTTTCCATGTACAGCACTAAACAACGGTCTGCATCCTGCACGTGTTCTGTGCCACCTCTTGCCCCTGCAGCTGTCGCGTTTGAGCGGCCCTCCCACATGGCGCTGCGGGCACGCATCGCCAGCAGCCTGGAGGGCCACATGAGCCGCCTGGCAGGCCTGGTCAGCTTTGCAGCAGCAGCAGAAAGCAGGCTGGTGCGGGGGGCGCTGGTGCGGCTGGCGGTGCGCGCTGGCAGCCTGGGTGGGGGCATGAGCCCCTTCCTGGCGCCCCTGGTGAGCCACTGTTTTGTGTTTTGCGGTTCCAGTACTCAACCCTACAAAGCGCTTGAACGTTGAGGAAATCTGACATCCTGCACGCCCTTGAACTATGATTGCTTTCCGATTGGTGAGCACCTGGTGAGCCGTCCTTGTGTGATTGTCGGTTCTAGTTCCTGCCAGCAGCTCCGAGTGCCACATCACGGTCAGATGGCTGCTTTCAACACGCAGTATCCCTGCCTCTCTCGTGGTCTGCCGCCAGCTTGAAACGCAGTGTCTTCTGTGACTTTTCTGTCTTTGCTCGGTGGTTATAAGGGGCATGAGCCTGTTCCTGGTGCCCCTGGTGAGCCAGTGAAGCCACTGACGTAGGGTTAGTCTGCTGAGTAGACAAAATGCAGCACATTTCCACCCCCGGCCTGGTATTGTGAGGGGCTGTTAGCGTGTTACAGGCACAGCGGCCTTCTGCGGCATGCATGATCTGCGGCAGCTGCTGGCTGGGATGCTCAGCGGGGAGGGGTTGGGCATGTGGTATTGGGCGCTGGTGCGGCGTGCGGTGCGCGCTGGCAGCTTGGGTGGGGGCATGAGCCATTCCTGGTGCCCCTGGTGAGCCATTTATGCCACTCCCTACGCAATCAAATTCCTGATTAGCAAAAAGCAGCACATGTTCAGAGCTGTTTCCGTGTGTACGGGCACAGCAGCCTTCTACGGCATGCAAGACCTGTGGCAGCTGCTGGTTGGGATGCTCAGCTGGCAGGGATTGGGCATGTGGTGTGGGGCGCTGGTGCGGCTGGCGGTGCGCGCTGGCAGCCTGGGTGGGGGCATGAGCCCCTTCCTGGTGCCCCTGGTGAGCCACTGTTTTGTGTTTTGCGGTTCCAGTACTCAACCCTACAAAGCGCTTGAACGTTGAGGAAATCTGACATCCTGCACGCCCTTGAACTATGATTGCTTTCCGAATGCTGTATGCCTGCATGGAGCACTGTGCCTTTACTGTCCTTGCTTGATAGCTACTAGCACACACGTTGTGTACAGCTACAATCAAAATCACGCTGTTGTCCAGCTATAGCCCCAGCTCCTTGATCGCTCCTCTCATGTTCACACATTCATGCTACCTCGCACCGTTGTTGCACACTGAATGGGTTCTGAAGAACGCGGCATGCTGTCATGTTTACAGGTTCCGTTGTCATTCCAGGCTCTTTCTGTTCTGCCATGTTGTCCGCCAGCACTCACCCAAACACAACAGCTGCTGAAAGTCCTGCACAAGATGCTCCAAGGCTTCTCTGTCATTGCGCATCCGGTGAATGCATAGTTGCAGTGAGCTTCCTGTGCCTTTCTGTGCTGCCCGCTTCCGGTGTCTTCATCTCAAACTTTTCAAACACAACAGCTCCTGGAGGTCCTGCGCGAGATGCTTGACGCAGCCGTCAAAGCGCAGCAGCAGATCAAGGCCAAGATCGCAGCAATGGCAGCAGACGGCCAAGGCGCGGCAGCACAGCAGCGCATCCTCGCGGCAGCAGCCGCAACGCCAGGCACGCCTCAGCTGACAGATGGCTGGCGTGTTATTGAAGTGCTGATTCCGCTGGCCTCGCGTCCAGGCTTCAAAGCAGTGCTTTTGGAAGGCAAGGCAGTTGGCATGCTGGCGAAGTACCTGCACAGGCTTGCGGCAAAGGCGCGGGAAGATGGGGAGTGTCACGTGGTGGTGGGGATGCTGCTGCGGCTTCTGGCGCTGCTGTGTAACCCGGATGTCAGCTTGACCCCACTCAACCCCAGGTGCGATTTGTGACGTTACGTGTCATGTTATTTTCCCTGAATTGTAACAGTGTCAGCTGGGACGCTGTCATGTGGTGGTGGGGCTGCTGCTGCGGCTGCTGGGGCTGCTGTGCAACCCCGACGTCAGCTTGACCCCACTCAACCCCAGGTGGGTTGCAATTTGTGACGTTACTTGTTACTTGACACTTACTTGTGTTATTTTCCTTCAGTTCTGACAGCGTCAGCTGGGACGCTGTCAAGGATGCAACCAACGCAATATGTGCATTGTGCATTCAAGCTGCTTTACACGGATGCAGACAGTCATGTGGTGGTGTCATGTTGTGGTGGGGCTGCTGCTGCGGCTGCTGGCGCTGCTGTGTAATCCTGACGTCAGCCTGACCCCACTCAACCCCAGGTGGGCTGCGATTTGTGACGTTACTTATTACTTGTTGTTATTTCCTTCAGTCGTGCCAGGGTTAGCTGGGGCGCTGTCAAGGTTGCAACCATCTCAAGATGTGCATTGTGCCGTCAAGCTGCATTATATATTAGTATTACACGATTGCAGACAGTCACCCACTTGCATTGGTGGTTTATTGCCTGCAGGCCCAAGCGCGAAGAGGAAGACACCCCTCTGCTGCGTGACAGCAGGGACATCGTGGCAGCACTGCTGGCCTCATCCACACTGCTCAGCCCTGCCAACATGGCAGCAGCAGCAGAGCTGCTGGCAGGGCCATGTGCTGCTGCTGGGGGCACAAGCTTTGCTGGCTATGCAAAGGGCCAGTCAGCACTACGTCAGGGGGCCCTGAGGTGGTTTGTATCACAGGCACCTGAGGCTGCTGCCTTTGTTCAAGGTGAGCTTGCTGTGCTGTGTCTAATCAGCTCAGTGGGTAGAGGGAACCGGCTGTGCTCTTGCGGCGGGTGTTCAATATCAGCTGCGTGCACAGGAGTAGGATTCCTACTCCCTTACCAAAGAGCTGCTGCCTTGGTGCAAAGTGAACTTGCTGTGCTGAGCCTCAGATCGAAGTCACGAGCGCATGTATGGTGTGAGCTGCGCTGAACGAACAGCTTGCATGGCACTTGAACGATCCTGACTTGAGTCTATGAAACGCAGCAACAGACCTGGTTGCGTAGCATTGGCGCCACAACGACTGCTGCTTGCTGACAGCATCTGTGTTCTGTCTTGCCTCTTCTGCACATGTAGCTGGCCAGCAAGGGAGTCCTGCAGCACAAGCCGCTGCCATTGAGTGGGCAGCAGGCAAGCTGCTAGACGCAGCAGCAGCACCTGCTGCTGACGCAGTGCACGCTGCTGCTTGCCGTCAAGTGGCAGATGCACTGCGCATGTCCGGCCGGACAGCAGCAGCAGCAGCAGATGCGGCCGAAGCGCCTGTTCCTTCTGCGATCATGCGGTTTGCAAAGGCCGTCCAAGAAGCCGTAGCAGCTGCGCCGTTCTCAGCAGCCGCGGAAGACCCCGCGTCTCTGCTTGAGACGCACCCTGCGCTGCTAGCCTGCGAGCCAGCAGCAGCAGACTTCTGGACTGTCAGCAACGCAGCAGCACAGCAGACGATCGCGATCGCGATCGCTGCACTGCAGCCGCAGCCGCAGCGCGGCAAGCGGCTGCGGCCGTATGATGAGCGGCTGCCTGCGGAGGCGAATGCTGTGTCTGCGGTGTTTGGGGCTGAGCGGTTGGTGCACCCGAAGCGCCGCAGGGTGCCGAGCAAGGCTGTGCAGCACCTGCGGGCTGGCGTGGCGGCTGCTGAGGCTAAACGGCAGGTGAAGGTTGAAGACTTGCCTGGAAAGGGCGGCGATGGAGGTGAGGGCTGTGCAATATTAGTTGGGTTGTGTGTGTGTGTGTGTTGAAAGTGTCATCATCATCATGTTACCCATTAAGCCATAGCATCAACGCCATCGGCCCCGCGCCCCTCAGGAGCGGAAGAAAGAGGGAAAATCGATCGCCCGATTGTGTGTGTGTTGAAAGTGTGACAGTTTGCTCTGTTGGTGATGGGTGGCGGCTGCGGAGGCTCAACGGCAGGTCAAGTTGGAAGACATGATGCCTGGGAAGGGAGTTGATGGCGGTGAGTGCTGTGCTGATTGCTTGTTCTGTTGTAGATGGGTGCCTGCGCACGTCAGGTGCATGCACAGTTGTATGCAAAGACATTTGTGGTGCTCAGTGCACCGGAGGTGTGGGGTGGTTGAAGATTGCGTGACCAGGGGGGCCTGTTGGCAAGGTGGAAGATGTGCCTGGGAAGGGTGGTGATGGAGGTGAGTGCTGCGATGATTGTTGGTTTGCGTTTTCAATAGCAAAAGGTTGTGTTTGTTGTGGGTGCTTCAGTATGTGTGGTGCATGTGGTGCGCATGCACAGCTGTTTGCACAGGTGTCTTTTTGGTTTCTGGAAAGGGGCGGCTGTCAGCAAGGGGTGGCGCACGCACTGTATGTGAAGTAGCTACTGCCGCTATTGTATCTGCGCACAGGGCAAGACGATGCAACAGCCATCCCTACCATCATGGCCCCGCGCCGCTCCACGACCATCTTCAACAAGAACACAGGCAGCCGCAAAGCATCCCTGCACGTGGATGACTATGAAGGCAGGAGAGGCACAACAGCAGCACCTACTGGGCCCCCTGGAGGCAGCAGCACAGCATCTGGCATACCACCAGCAGCAGCAGCAGGTGGGGTCAGGCCAGGGGTTGCGGCGCCAGCAGGAATGGGTGCAGCAGCAATGCAGATGCCAGGTGGGGTTAGGCCACGGCATGTGCCGATCCCGGTGCCACCAGGAACGGCTGCAGGTGCTCAGCAGCAGCAGCAGCAGCAGCAGCAGCAGCAGCAGCAGCGCAAGCTGCCTTCACGTCAGCAGCAGGAGTAGCAGCAGCCAAAGGACCCGCGGCAGCTGTGGCGCCAGCAGCAGCAGCAGCAACCAAAACAGCGTAACCCACAGCCGCAGCAGCAACAGCAGGTGAAGAGTGAGCCTGATAGTCCAGGTGGCGGCGGTTCTGATCTGTTAGGAGGCTTGGAAGCGGACTCACCAAGCTACCATGCGTCACCTGATGACAACTCGCCTGTTGGAGGTGGCGGTGGCGGTTTTGACGGCATGGATGTGCAGCGGCAGTCTGGTGAGTCAGGTGGCGGCGATGGCATGTACATGGTCAGTGAGCAGGTGTAAATGATTCAGCAGGCAGTGGCTGATCAGTTGGTTTGGCACGTACGTCTGTACAGTTCAGATGGTTGAACCGTCACGCCGCGTGTGGCGCTTTGCTTGTGTGCTCAGCCTGAGCACGTGAAGGTGGCAGGAAAGTATCTTGATGAACTTTAACGTTGGCAACGGTAACATCTTTGTATCTTCCTGCAACCCTTTAATCTCAAGTTTTGTGCCCGGCGCAGTATGAAGTCCGGCATGCAACCACCGTGCACAAGCTGGCATGTATACAGTCCTTGCGTACGCACCCTTGTGTGAGTGAGCAGCCTTGCATGCAGGGGAAGGGTGTCACTGCATGCCTTGCTGCTTGGGCTGCTCTTTGTTTCACATACTGGTATTCTGGAAAGTTTTGACTGCTGCCACCAACTTTGGGCTATTCACCATGAAAACTGCTGTAAGAAGCATCCATTTACACAAGCACAGCCACACACCATGAACATGTGTGAGTGCTGCCCTCAACCCTGGAGTTGCAGCCATTGCAAGCATGCAGGGAGCAAGCCATCACCAGAACCTGCCTCCAGGTGGACTTAGAAAAAACTGCTCATTTTTACTGCTTTGAAGTGGGTGCAGCAGAACCCAGAAAGCACACACATTGGCCCAGCATCAGCTGCAGCCAGCCCCCAACATCACTTGCCAACACATTGAGGCACACCCCTGAGGCTGTGCAGGCCAGACCTGACCACTTCAGCACACAGGATCAGCTTCACAAAGCAGTGCTCTGATGCAGACAGCAGATGTTGACCAGCAGGCACCAGGAATGCATGCCAGAGCATGCACACAACATAATATAGCCCTGGCAGCCCAGCAGCAGCCCTGAAAAACAAGAACAGGGCCCAAAGAAGTGATTTTTTTGCATCATGCGTCATGCGGCTAAGGCTAAGGCTGTTCGCGCGCGCGATATGTATCAGTGTTTGACCAGGCCGCGAGTTGAACCAGCAACCTCATGGGTACCACGCTTGCACGCTACCACTCAGCCAAAACACCACATGCTCAGATGCTGCTCTGTACATGTATCCTTGATATGTACAGCGTTTATTAACGGTCACTCTCTTTTCTGCTTTTCTGCTCTGACGGCTTTGCCTGCAAGGCCATATGTCAAGTTACACACACAGAGAGACTTTCTGGGGTGAGTCTCCTTGAGTGACAGCCTGTTTTGCTGAGTCATCTGCGACGTTCCAGATTTTCGGGTGTTCGTTGCAACGTAGTTGCCTGTGCACACCGTGTAACCCCTCTTCTTCTTTGCTTTTCTGCTCTTTGCCAAGGCGTACGATACAATTGATAGGTCATTGCTATATGACGCGGCAGCAGCACTAGGCATTGGGGATGGATTTGTGGGTTGGATGCGAGTGCTACTGTCTGGTACACATACATGTGCTACAGTGAATGGCTTCAGTAGCCCCTTTTACCGTTGTGATGCTGGGGTGCGCCAGGGGTGTCCCTTGGCGCCTTTGCTGTACCTGTTTGTTGGTCAAGCATTGCTTTGTTACTTGAAGCAGCGTGGCATAGGCATCGTGGCAGCTAGTCAGCAGCTTACAGCGGCACAGTATGCTGATGATGCTGAGGTGATTTTGTTATCGCTTGCTGATGTTCCAACGTTTATGACATGCATGTCAGAATTTGCCAAAGCTTCTGGCCAGTGCTTGAACCCCACCAAATCATTCTTGTTGCATGTAAGGCAGCAGCCTAACCAGGCTGCAGCGCCAGATGGGGCAGCACATGCGTTGGGGGCTACGCAGGTTGTTGCAAAGGCAAAATCGTTGGGTGTGTTCTTTGATAGCATAGGCAAGAGCAGCGTCGACTGGGATGGCAGGATGGAGGTGGTGCGGCATTGCATGCAGAATATCAGCCACATCTCTAAACTGTCAGCTTTTGGTAGGGCGTTCGCTGCCAATGCCTATGCATTATCCACACTCTTGTATGCGGCCCAGTTTGCGGGCCAATTGCCTGAGGCAGTTTCAGGCAAACTTGGTACATGGACAGCAGCGCTGGTTGATGCTGGTTTGGGCCCTGATGATGATTTGAGGCGCGCCCCTGGAGTTCCTGGGGAGTGCATGGCAGCGCATCCAACGCAGGGTGGTTTTGGGTTACTGCCAGTTCATCACCATCTGCTGTCGAGGTGGGCGTGTGAAGCACTGCCTTTCCTGCAAGGGGGTACTGCTCCTTGGGTGGCAGTTGCGCGGCAGCTGTGGCCCTGTTGGGCTGCTGCTACAGATCCATGCACACGTGCCACCAGCAGCAGCCCTTGGGGGCTGCTGTTGTGTGGCAGACATCATATTTTCCCATCTGCTCCTGCGGATGTGTGCCTTCCCTCTGCATTGCGTGCACTTGCGATGGGGCTGCGGGCTCTACCGCCGCTCCGACATGTAGGTGCAGAAGCTTTGGATGTGGCAGGGTTATGCTGGCACGCACCGTTGTGGGCGAATCCTATTTTCACAGTCTCTCAGGATTGGGAGTGTTTTGCACAGCGAAGGCAAGTTGTGGTTGGTCTTGAAAGTGTGGCTGCTTTTGGCTTGCTACAGCTGCCAAAGTTGCAAACTGTTGGCCAAGCTGTGCTGCTCTCATCCGAACTGGACCGCGTGTGTGCTTTGCCTGGGTTACAGGCTCAACGTGCTGCGTATGAGCGTGACATTTGGGGCCCATGGCTATGCCACAAGGTACAGTATGCTGACTGGCAGCTGGCACGTCAGCACGTGCAAGCTTTGCTTGCGCTTGTTCCCATCCAGAGGGTTGGTGCCGCACGCACACACATGGCAGCAGCTTATGCTGCTGGTGAACCTACGGCTCAGCTCGCTGCATTGACACCTGATGAGTTGTTGTTAGCGCTTGAGACGTTGTGTGCAGATCTGGGTTGGCAGCGTCCTGGAGGGGATACCAACAGCGTAATTCGTGTGGCAGATCTTACTGTTGCTGTTGCCACTTAGATGCAACGTCTCACTGCGTTAGATGCAATTGCTCCCCGTCATGCTGCATACTTGAACAGTGTTAAAACATTGGATGGATTGCCTGCGGGTACCCAGCTCTCTGATGTGCAGCTGGTGTTGTCCCGCTGGTGGAAGATCAGAGTGGCTAACACTTACAAAGAGGCAGCATGGCGTCTGGCATTGAATGCATTCCCTACTGCGCAGCGTGTGCACCTCACCACGGGGTGTGCAGCATGTTCAGTTGTGGGACCAGGCGTGGAGCATCACTTTTGGACCTGTCCGGTAGCTGTTGCTGTTCGACGTGAGGTGGAAAGTCAGCTTAGAGCATTTCATATGCTGGCAGCAGGGGCAACCTTGCCGTGCAGCGCTTTGTGGCTGGCTTGTGCCCCTCACATTGACATGCATCGGCTTGTCTGGGACATGGTGTGTATAGCTGCAATACACGCTTTTGATCTTGGCCGCAGAGCTGCTTGGGCGGTTTCGCACAGGCTGAGTGTGCATGTACTGGTTGAACAAGTTGCTGTGCGCGCAGCAGTTGGTGCCTTTTGGGATGCGCTGGCAGATTTTGCTGCTACCGCTAGAATACCTAGTCGATGTAGGGACCAGCTGCTCACACGTCAGCCATTTGTTGCTTGGCACACTGTCTTGCGAGGCAATGGCTTACGGTGATTCGCAGATGATGTCATGTACAATTGTGTGTTATTGCTTGACCTGCTTTCCACATGTACACCTGCTTGCGTGCTTGCTTTGCATGCTGTCAGCACGAGGCAGTTACGCTGCCAGGCTGTTGGGTGAGTATTGACATCAGTGCATACTTGCCTCATGCTGATGACATGCAGTGCTCTCAAAAGCCAGCACACTACTCACATTTACACATGTGCTGCCTTTGCGTCTGTATCAGCATTTTGCTGGGTCAGCGAAGCATGTTCAGCCTGCCCTCTACACTGGAAGATTTATAGACTGCTGTCACCAACACTGATTAGAATAACAACACTGATTAGATGTGCGGAACATCTTTCCACGCACACCCTTGTCCCACAGCTTTTGAAAGAGCCCATCAAGCCACACTGTTGGGAAAGCCTTATAGGTGTCAACAAACAGCACATAAGAATCCTTCCCCTCAGCTTTCCTCCCACCCAACACCTCACTGAGCACACTCTGGTGGTCAGCACAGCTGCGCTTGGGACGAAAGCCGTTCTGGCTCTCGTGCAGCAACGGCGTTCCTGCTGCTGTAGCAGCAGTTACACGCTGCTGCTGCTGCTGCTGCTGTTGCTGCTGACGTGCCTGCTGCTGCTGCTGCTGCTGTTGCTGCTGCTGTTGCTGCTGCTGCTGTTGCGCCTGCTGTTGCTGCTGCTGCCGTTGCTGTGTCGTGCCCTCCGCCACTGACTTGCCTTCTGCAAACTTGATGAGGCGCTGGTTGAGAACGCTGGTGTAAAATTTGTAAAGCACGCTAAGCAGGGTGATACCACGGTAGTTGGTGGGGTCTGTCAGGTCACCCTTCTTGGGCATGTTCACAACTGTACCTGGCACCTGGTGCACCTGCTCAAGCTGCCACATCAGATTGCAGTACTGCAGTAACATATCTGCGGCCGTGCTGCCTCCATACTTGAGTAGCTCATTGACAATGCCCTCCTCAGCCGGGTTGCCGGCCTTGCCAGTGCGCAGCCTCTGCAGGCAGTCGGAAACTTCGGCGGCAGTGATGGGCAGGTCCAGCGGGGTGGCAGGGGAGTTAGCAGAGTCTTGCAAATACTGTTGCACATTGGCTGCAACACAAGACATGTGTGCAGCGTCAAACTGGGGGTTGGAGGAAGCAAATGCTGCATGGCTGCCAACGCGCTCATAATGACACTTGAAAGCATCAGCTTTCTCAGCTGGGGTAGACGCCACATGCCCAGATGGATGCTGCATGACGCTGTAAACTGCCTCGCTGACATGCTTAGGGCACAGACGACGCACAAGCTGCCACATGTCTTTCTCTCCAAGCAGGCTGTCATCATTCATGCGATTTGTGTATGCAGAAGTAATGGCATGCTGGCACTGCTCTTTGTACTGCTTCTCTGCGCTTTGACCAGCTGTGTAGTAGCCTTCTGCTGCTGTTTGTAAGTAGCCCAATCTGCTACAAGCCCTGAGTTCTTGTAGCGCAGGTAAGCCTGCTTCCTGTCCTCCACAGCATCTGTGAGCTCCTGAGTCCACCATGGGAAGGACTTGCCAACCTAAACCCTCTTGTAGCCAAAACTGGCGTTGACAGCATGACGAAGTGCTGCTAGCATCTGCTCGTGCGCTTGCTGCACTGCACTAGTTGCTGTAGTTGAGCCTGCAGAAGCCTGCTGCTGCAAAGTGGTGACCGTGGCTGTGTAGGCTGCAACAAGCTGCGACAGAGCATCCTGATATGCCTCAAGTTCCGCTGACTGCTCCCCATTCTGCAGCCTGAAATCCTTGGGCTGTGCGTTGAGGCGCAGCACAACCTGTTTTGCAGGGCGGCGTACCACAGGCCTGACAATGCGGGCAGACACAGGCAGGTGGTCAGTAGCACCCACAGTATGCGGCCCAACTGTGGCTGTTGGCCTGGCAGCAGCTTGGCAGGGCATGGCAATGTCAGCAGAGGCAAGGATGTAGTCAATCAAAGAGCCTCGCCTGGTGCCGCCGTGCGACCTGTCACAAGTGATGTGCTGGTGAGGGGAGGTGGGGGCTGTGCGGGCATTAAGTGAGTAGAGGTTGACAGTGTTGAGCAATGAGAGGAGCAGACGGCCGTTGTCATTGACGGTGCTCTCACCATGCATACCAATACGCTCTGCTGGGCCAGATGCCCGTCGAACCCGTGCATTAAAGTCACCCATCACCAACACAGATCCCCTGCTAGACAGGTACTCCAGGTCCTCCTGCAGCGCTGAGTAAGCAGCACTCCTCACTGATGCAGACTTCCCCATATCAGGCATGTAAACCACCCCAATGAAGAGCTTGCGTGCACCCCCTTGCCCTGGCATCACAAGCCACAGCGCTTCGTCGTATTGCTGGTCAGTAAAGTCATACACTTTCACCGCGTTTGCAAAAGAGGCATGCACAGCAACTGCAACACCCCCAGAAGCACGCTCCCCTGCCCGCACAACCCTGGGCTTACTAATGTATGTGTATCCAGGGATGTGATCTGCAGGCAGCTGCAGATCACATGCGGATCACATGCAGATCACATGCAGCTGCAGATCACATCCATTTGCCACCCCAAAGGTGCGGCAAATGGACACCCACACCGTCGGGTGGGTGTCCATTTGCCGCACCTTTGGGGTGGCAAACCCCAGCAGTGCCTTGGTGGTGCTGGGATTGCTTGTCGCCTTGTGTTGTCAATTAGTAGCAGAGGTCCATGGTCGTGTTGATCATCATGTTGCTCAATGTCCCCAACTCTTGATGCAGGAGCACCCATGTGTTCAGTACCTGCATGTTGCTGACATGTCTACATGCCTTGCTTTCAGACACCTGACGTTGACACTGGTTTTTCCGTCATGCCAGTCTATCTCTGCGCAGAGTTTCATGTTATTGGGTGGGGGAAGCTGCTTTTTGCCTCTCTGGGGCTTTTTGTGGTTTACTCCCGGGTGCCGCACTCTGCGGTCCTAAAAGTGTCTCTGGACGCACCCGGTAACTTCCATCAATCAATTAATCAATCAATCACTCTCTACTACGTGGCGCAACATGATGATGATGACTCTCTACTACGTGGCGCAACACACGGGCGATGTGCAGCATGGTCTGTGTCTAGAAGTATGTCTGCAGCTGATGTGGTCAATGCAGTGGCTGTTAAAGCCGCCAAGGCAGCGTTTTGGAGTGCGTTGGCTGAGTTTTCAGCTGTAGTGCAAGTGCCTGACTGGGCCAGAACAGCTGATTTGACACAGCAGCCTTTCATATCATGGCATGTGGTGCTGCAGCAGGACACTGGACTGAGAGTGGTCAGACGTTAGGCCCAGTCCCTGGCTGATTTAGCCTTGCGTGTTCCTACACATCCCTTATGCTGCTCACAAATCCTGCCTCGACCTATATCTCCTGAGTGCACTGTGGCTGTGGTGTTGGCAGTACTTCGTGCTGTGATGCCAAGCTACTCGTGCGCCTCCTATCTGTCCTATCTATCCTACGTATTTATCAAACGGAGAACATGTTTTTGTTACTTATACACACTCACTTTGTGTGTGCATTGACATTCTATCGATCTCTGACTACTATACTTCGGGTGTACAGTAGCGACGTAGTCGCGTTTTTTTTGCACCGTGTAACATATATCTATCTATGGCGCAACACACTTATCGTTTTCACGACTTATGCAAGAACCTGTACACTGCAGGACTTAAGCTCCTGGGCTTGTGGGCGTTGTGGATCACTGAAGACATACGTGCTGTTTTAAACCATTTTTTCAGCAAGATCCAGTGCTCTTCCAGCGTTGATTGAGCGATCGTCGCGGACTGCAGTGGGCAGTTGCACTTTTCGTGCTGGAGGCTCTTGGTGAACGTAAGATGGGAAGTCTCGCAACACGCAGCAGCACCAGCACCAGCAAAATTGACCAGATCAAGTGCGACAAATAGATACAACAGGACAGTATCCATCGGGTGGTACTTTTTATATATGCTCTGCGGTGCCAACCACTGCCCATTGGCGTCTTCTTGCCGCACAGGCAGTGTGTGTTTGAGCCAATGTAGTTGCTGAATGAAGCCTGCGTGATTCACGTTTTCAGAGATCAGATGCTGCTGGTTGTCTGAACTCGCAGCGTGTGCAGGTCCCGTGGGGCGACAGCTACAACAGTATCTTGACGATGCAGCGTTTAGCTGTTAGATTGCTTTTGATGGCCTGGTGGACAGTCAGCGTACGGAGCCATGGCTACCTGATGGAGCCGAAAAGCAGGAATTACTACGAGAACACCCAACAGCGATTCTGGAACCACATGTCAGGCAACGGCGGCGTTGGTAATATCCCTGGTGAGTGCAGGGAGGGCTGCGCCCACGTGTTCATCAGCAGGGCGATGTGCTGTGCCGGAAACACTCGTCCATCTACGCAACCCATCAAACAAGGGCTCGCCACTGGAGACTGCGCGATGCCTTATGTAGTATAACCGCCAGGTAACCGCAGGATGAGGTCTTCAGTTGGTGTGCATGTCACGCTACAGCAGCAATAGTCCTGTGCTGCTACTGCTGCTGTAGCTGCTGCTGGCCCCCATCGTCACCAAAGCCAGAATTTCCAGGCGAAATCAGCGGCACGCCGTGTTCCAAGAGCAAATATTCCCGTTTCAATGCACCTGTTTGTGTACTTTGTCTCATTGCAGGGCCATGCGGCGACAACTATCAGGGGATGACAACCAACTTTGTTGCCAATCCATCGCCAATTGATCTCGCAAATCCGTAAGCAATGTGCTGTTTGTACATTGGGATGGTGCAACCTCCGTACAGTTCAAGTTTCTCGTGTGCCATCAGTAGCCATAACACTTCCATGTATGGTCAGGCTGTGCATTTGCTCGCATAAGCCCATAATGGCATCATGTTGAGTTAGGGCACTGCAGTGCAGTCATAGCAGCAGCCTGATGTCCACATAATGCACACCCATAGCCACCGTCTGCAGCATTGCTTTTTTTCCTGCACATAAGCTGACTTTACCAGTATGGCTGCTGTCTGCTTGTGTGACGCTGCACCAGGCAAGCTTACACACAGGGGCAACTAATCACAATCAGGGTGAGCTCACAGCAGCAGCAGCAGCAGCAGCAATGCGATGGTTCCATAAACAATATGACCACCTTGCATGCTTCTTGCTGCCCTATGCACAGTGTACCGTGCAATGCTTGGGGAAGCAGCAGCTGAGGCGTTTGGGTTGCAGCTGTGACGATGTTGACGAGACTCTGCACTTCAACATGTTGCAGGTACTTTTGACGTCCAATCACGGTGGCAAGGTGAGCGCAAAGACACCTGCACAGCAGCAGCAGCAGTCATAGCAGGCGGCAGCAGATGCTGGAAGGCTGCTGTCACAGCGGATGCGGCAGTAAAAGCAGTTGTTGGTTGTTTGACTTGCTGCACCGCCTCCCTTGTACACTGCGGCCCCATCTACTTATAAGCGCCACTGCAGATGCGACTCAAGCCTTTAGAACGTAGCTGCAATCTGTTGCACTTGACTTGGCAATCGCGTCCTCGATAAAGCGACTGCGAGGGCGCACAACCGCTGATCTGTTGTGTGTGCCTCACTGCTGCTGCGGCTGCTGCAGTTCAACTTCCGCATTTGTGACCGGCAGACCAACCTCGACGATGCATGCTTTGGCAGCAACTACCTGACACGCGCTGACACCGGCCAACGGGACACCTGGCTCACCAACAAGGATGACTGGGTCATGCAGTACAGGTGGGATTTGAGGCAGTACATACATAAGTGCAGGCGGTACAAGTGAGGTTATCGTAGTCCTAGGGACACTCAGCTGACCAACACAAATGACTGGGTCATGCAGTACATGTAGGATGTGAGGCAGTACAAGTGTGAGTGCAGGCAGTACAAGTGAGGTTATGGTAGTGACAGGGATGCTCAGCTGACCAACAAAAATGACTGGGTCATGCAGTACAGATGGGATGTGCCTAAGTACATGATGCGAGTGCAAGCAGGACAAGTGAGGTTACATAGCCGTAGGGACACCCGCCTGACAAACCAGGGTGAAGTTAAGTTTGTGCCAAGTCATGCTGTACTTGTGTTGGTTCCATGCGCTGCAGGCTGCCGGCCAACATCGCCTGCCCCAACGGCTGTGTGCTGCAGTGGTGGTGGATGTCAGCTTGAAGCTTCGTTTACGTGAAATCGTACTGATAGTTTTGTTGTTTCCCTGCGCTGCAGGCTGCCGGCCAACATATCTTGCCCCAACGGCTGCGTGCTGCAGTGGTGGTGGATGTCTATGCAGAGCTGCGTGGAACAGGGCTGCGACCGGCAGTATTGCGGGGATTACGCCGATGGCAGGAACGTGGTGTACGGCAGCAACCCTGGATGGTGCTACATTGCGTCTGGCAAGCCAGAGTTCTTTGCAAACTGTGCAGGTGGGTCAGCTGTTGTGGTTTGAACGCTGTTATCACACAGCGAAGTGACATCAACGTCATGGCTGGTGTTCATTGCGTATGACAAGCGAGAGTTCTTTGGCAACTGTGCATTTGGGTTGAGTGGTTGGCCGTTGCTTCAACATTACTGTCACACCATGGGCGAACTGGTGACTTGTAATTTTTGTTTTGCCACGTGAGCTTAGCCAGAAATTTCCTCCCAATCGTGCAATTGGATAAGCTGTTGGGTTCCTGGTTTAGATCTCTTGCACATTATCATGTGCCGCAGTGTCAAAACACGGCAGTCTGATAGTCAGCCGCGGTCTTTTTGTGATCTGCTGCATGCACTGTCTGGATGTCGCCTCTGCAGACATTCGCTACATGGCAAGCGGCACCCAGCTGCAGCTGATTCTGCCTCCCACTTGGCCCTTACCTTTGATCTGCTACATGCATCGTCCTGCTGTTGTCTCTGCAGACATTCGCATCATGGCCAGCGGCACCCAGCCAAGCACACCACCTGCTGCAACGCCAAGCCCCAGCCCTGCGCCGCCACCCCCGGTAAGGGCCCACTTACAAAGCAGCAGCAGCAGCAGAAGACAGTGAGCTGCTCACAACGCCTGAGGCGGCTACTGAGCAGATACGGCGCTGCAGCTCAGTAGCTAACTCAGCTCTAACTACCACCTCAATGCGTTCTGCTGCTGCTGCTGCTGTGACACGTGCTTCCCGACATGTATAGATACCTCAATCATACAGCGTCTGTGCCTCTCTATTTTTGTTGGACAAATATTTTTGTCCTTGCGGTTGTCGCCAGGTACCATCGTGACATGTTACATAACATGTCACCTAACTTGCTGTGCTTTGCAGACGTCAGACAACCAGGACGACAACTACGCCCAAGTGCTGGGCTACTCCTATCTATTCTACGAAGCCCAGCAGACCGGCCAGCTGCCTGGTTGGAACCGGCTGCTGTATGGCACCAGCAGCAGCGAGTTTGGCACGGGGTGGAAGAAGAATGCACACCTTGTTGATGGCGCTGATGTTCAGAAAGACCTTTCTGGTGGATGGTACGATGCAGGAGGTGAGGGGCATAATGCAGCTGTGTTTGTTACGCGACTCCCACTCATCAGGGTTTTTGCACCTTCCTGCACGCTCGTGTTTTTGACGAAATTGAATTTTTGAAACTGCAGGTTTCAGGTGCTGGGAGTAACGTGCATACATTTTAAGAATTCTCTCGACATTCGATTATGCAACAAGTGAAAAGACGCCCGACGTTGTTGAACCTTACACAGTGCCGTGCTGCTGCTGCTTCTGCTGCTGCTGCTGCTGCTGCTGCTGCCGTCTGCAGACCAGATCAAGTGCCCGCACCCCATGGGCTGGACCCTAGCCAACATGGCCCTGTCAGCAATGGAGTACAAGGACACCTACGTCATGTACGGGGAGTGGGAGAACGCCAAGAGGGGGCTCGGCTGGGGTGTTGACTGGCTTGTCAAGGCACACCTGACAGCAAGCAACACGCCCACAGCCAATGTGTTTGTTGCTCAGGTGGGTGATGGTGGCGGCCCCGAGTGCATGTGAGCTAGTACATTGAATGTACTACATTATGCTTACGGAAAACTCGCTGCAGACAGGTCAGTGGATGCAGCGGGTTTGCATCGGCCTTGACTGGCTGGTCAACGCGCATGGGACGGCTGGCAACACGCCCACAGCCAACTTGTTTGTTTACCAGGCACATGGTGGCAGCACACACATGCGGTGTTATTCCGCCTGGGCTGCTCTCATCCTGCAGGTGTCTGACAACGGCGATCACAGCTACTTTGGCCGCCCAGAGCACAACCCCACGCCACGCCCCACAGCGCTCGTAAACATCGGCACAGGCGGCGCCGACATTGCAGGGGAATACGCGGCAGCATTTGCTGCTGCTGCTGTTGTGTTCAGAGGAGAGGGCAACAGCAGCTATGCTGCGATGCTGTTCAAGCGTGCGGAGCAGGCCTTTGCGTTCGCCATTGCACCAACCAATCAGAGGAAGTAAGTGCACACATCTTGTCAGCCTCAGTAGAATGAAGTTATGGCCACAGTTGTGTTGGTGGCCTTGCACTGTTGTTGATTTGCCTGCAGACATGTAAGCTACAGGAGGTTTCATGTGCAATGTTGCATCACTTGCCACACGGATAACGTGCTGTCTGATCACACTGCTGCATGCACTGGCTTGCGGGTAATGCACAGGGGAGCACTGCAGTCTGCATGCACTACACCAGTCACTGACAGTTACAGCATTAAGCGTCACCGCAAGGCTGCTGCACAAGTCAAGGGGGAAGAAGGGTAATTCAGGGGGTCACAGAAGTCCTGCTTGCACTGCGGTGCTGTACACCAAACGCATCCAAAACATCTATATGGGTGTTATGAGTTTCTTTCATGCCAAATTTTGCGCTGTAACAGCAGCCCAGGCAGGCCTCTAGACCCTGCAGCTATACCCAGGTGCTACAAGGGGGGTGCTTAGTGCACCCCCTCAGCAATTCTTTCTGAACCTGCCGCGCATTTGGTGGTATTTATTGACATCGAAAAATCGTTCTTCGCACGGTTTCGAGGCCAGAGGAGCGGCAACTTTCAGACTTTCATACCACCCGTGTTTACAGCAGCAGTAGCTCCAGGAAGCCCAAAGTTGCCGCTCCTTACCAGGTGGCACCCATTTAAAACGTTTTTACTAGTGTTGAACGATTACCTGGCGAAGCAGCGTGGCGAAAAAGAATTATTGGGGTCTGTACGGCTCGACAGCGATCTGCGAGTGTCTCGAGAACAGCCCATAGAGGTCCGATACACGTACAATCTCAAATGTAGATAGTTTAGAACAAAAAATCGCACTTGGTGTGTTTCTAAGGCACCTTGAGCCCATTGCAGTACCGTCTGGCGTTGCTGCTGTGCTGGAAGTCCAACGCTTCCATGCCGCGTGCACGAGTGCACAACGGCTGATTTTTGACGGAAAGCGTTCTAAAGGGTTCTCTTTGTTGTCCTGAAGTGCACTAGACAGGCCTGCGGTCACCTGTGCAGCTCTGCACTGGTTCTTCTGTCTCCCTGTGGGTGACCACTGCAATTGGTTGCTGCGAGAAATAGGCAGAACACGCCCTAACGTCGCGTGTAAGGTGATTATCATTGATATTAGCTATGTTCGTGGTATGAAAGCTTCGTCAGTAACCATAAATGAGACGTTGTATGCAGGTACAGCAGGAAAGCAGTGGGAGAGGCGCAGGCCCAGCAGCAGCCTATACCCTAGGGTTTAGCCTCTTCCGTGTCGAACCCCACACATGCAACCCTTTAAGACTGCAACCACCAAGTTTCAGCGCCCGGGCATGCCCCAGTGCTGAGGACCTGAATCACCCTCCTATCCCCTTAACTCCAGCCTCGCTCAACGTGCTGTATGCGGTACCCCGCGTAATGTTGGTTGCGCTGCTTTTGCACATGGATAGAATGGCATTAAAGCATTTTTCTGATGTGCTTAAAAGATGCAGTTGTTGTCTGTGCATCTAGTTATTGAGGTTTTCGGACAACCCTCCGCGCCCTTTTCTCAGAACGTGTGGGGTGCCGTTCTGGGGCTGCAGCAGCGCTGGGGAAGCTCGACAAATATGCAGAATATGTTTTGCCGGCTGTGAGCTGCATTCAGTAATGCGGTGTGTCTGGTGTGCTTTGGTGATACGCACACGATCACGCATGCAGGCGCAGTGATGGCTGCATTTTGTTGGTGCTGTTTGCCAAACAGCGTTTTGCTGACAGCTGCTACTTTGCCTGTGCTTGCTGGTGCTGCAGCTTTCCGTGTCACGCGTGATCGACGCACCTGAACCCCTTGGTTCCTCGTATTGTACTTCTTTAGCGGCTTAACCATGCTGGCAGGTGCTGCTGTAGCGTGTGCTGCTGTCTCGGGATGCTTTGTCACACTGTGTTATTTTGCACTTTCAAACCTTCTGTCACCGGATGCTAAGCATCAAAATCGGCTGTCATTGGCGTTGCGTGAGGGTACTTGGCCAGCCTTGCACACTGGTGTCGGAGTGTGAACGTGACGTGCACTGTGAACCGAGCTTGAGCCCAACTTCTCAGCCGCGTGGATTTCCGGCCTGATTATGTCACTCAACCAACATTATGCGGGGTACCGACGGCAGCTCGAGTCACACCCAAAACCTTGTCCTGCCAGTTACATTCAAGGTGCGTTCCCTGGCAGTCCGCTGGAGTACGCGTTGTGTTGCCGAACAACTCAAGTTAACGCCTGAACGGCAAACATGCTTGAAGCCTGTTCACACCGCCCACGTTGCATCAACCAACTGGACACCTGCTTGTGGGCTTGCCCAGGCTGCCTTGCGTGCTCTGCTGCAGTCTTAAACAGTATTGAATGCCTTTGATCGGAGTTATGAAGCTGGGCGCTGCGTGAAATGCACATCCAAGACAACAGCAGCAGCTGCAGATGCCACGCAACTGACATTACGCCTGCTGCCACGCACACACAAGGCTTTAATGTCGGGCAGTGCTACCTTTCAACAGTATATTGCTAAGAAACATTATCTACGCCGACGCTGGGCTTGCAGTGCAGATGCCCTACGACATGAGGTATGCAGCAGCATCAAGCAGCAGCAGCTGACAACCGCCTGGTCACACCAGATATGCTACATTCCAGACGTGCACTGAAAAGCCAGGATGCATAACATCAAAACTGCAGCACTGCTTGTGGCAGAAAGGCTGCAGCTCATGCTCAACCATGGCTACTGCTTGCAGCAGCAGCAACCTTGAACCATCATGCCAGCAACCCATCATGCACATCATGGAGCTCAGGGACAGAAGCAAACACACAAACAAAGGTGGGACATCAATCACAGTAACAGCAGCTGCTGCTGCAGCATGCAGCTGCTGCAGCTGAGCGCAGCATGCACAGCAGGCCAGCAGCAGCACATCACACAATGAGCAGCTTATATACATTACTGCCTTAAGCGCTTGCTAGGGTAACCACCTTTTTTAGCAATAATATCACGGTAGGTATCCTTGAGTGTGGCCACATTCCTCTGGATCTCTCCTGTGTTGTTCATATCAGAGAAGTACTTTTGCAGCTTCCCCTTGCACTCCTCCACCTGCAACTTCACGTCAGGCTGCTCTCGCTCACGCTTCAGCAGCCAGCGCTGCATGTGGTTCTGCAGACCGCCATGGCAGTTCTCCACCACCTTGTGCATGTCACTGCTGTTGGATGGGTGGTACTCAATAGCTTCAGCTGGGATGCCAACTGATGCCAAGTTGGCCCCCCTGTGGCACCCGTCACCATCAAAGCTGAGCGCGTAGTCAGTGCCGGGGGCCAGCAGCCTCTGAAACTTGCGTGTGTGCAGCAGCTTCCACAGGTTGCCCATAAAGTACTCAAACTCCATGGAAGTGAGGCTCTGTGCTACCTTTCCATCCTTTGTCTGCAGGGTGGCAATCATTGATTCCAGGCAGTAGCAGCAGCAGTAAGGGCGGCAGGCCGAGGTCAGCGCATGCACACTGGAAGCAAAGAAGTTTCAGCAGTGAGGACAATGCCAGATCACTGGAAGAGTACACAGCATACAGCAGTGCCAAGAACAGCTATAAGTGTTCATGTGACAATCCAAAGCACATGTGCCACTTAGCAGGTGACACAGCGCAGCGGGAGGCGCGCAAGGATATGCCGTGCAGAGTGTGCAGCGGTGGCGGCAGTGACCTGGAGATGCTAGCATACAGTATCCCAGACAGCATACCACAGATTGAGAAGTATGCACTAGAAGCATGTGCTCTGGCTGGTGCAGCAGACATAATTTCTAGCTGTGGTGAACTGCAGCATGTCAGTCAGCACAAGTATGACGTTATGACAGTCGCACCAGGCAAGCTGCTCATCGAAGTGCAGGGCCAGCAGCACCATGACCAGCCTATGCGCTACACTAACAGTGGCAGCCACCACAACACCAGTGCTGCAGAAAGGGATGAGCTGTTGGGCGTTGCAGCACGCACTGCAGGCTACACTATGGTGTGGCTGGTTCCTGGAGATGAGTGCAACCGTGCTGACAGGTGGCGGCGCATTCTGGGCAAGGCTGTTGGGCATGTCATGGCAAACAGGCCCCCACACCACTTCCAGCAGTGACACTTGCCTTGAAAGTTTTCTTGTCCCTGGTAGGTCCCAGGCCAGTGGTGCCGGTGTAGAAGTACAGCATCACCGCGCCTGCCAGCCCGCACACGGCTATGTAGTAGTTTAGCATGATGCTTTTGCCTTGCGCGTCTGCGCGCGCTGCAGCTCCAGCATGACCTCTTCATCATTAGTATCTACCCAGCCATAGGTGCTGCTCACCAGCATTGGCATTGCCTTGGCATCAATGTACACCAGGCGCTGCAGCCGCGCATCTGTGTACCTCACTAGCTCCTCGCTACGCTTAAGCCGATTCGCCCTAACTTTTTCTGTTAGCTTCTTATAAGCCCGCAGCATCACACGCTTCAGCCCTGGCCGCAGCTGCTTCATCCTCTTTATCAATGTATCCTCTGTTACCCCTGACTCATCCAGCACCTGCTG
>CADDIJ020001729.1:0-10383 GCA_902809745.2 Tetradesmus lagerheimii | reverse complement strand
GCTACCACATGCTGTGCACACGCTCACCTGTTTTGTGTCCTCTGCCACAGTGCTGGCAGCGCCGCCGCCTGTTATGCCTGGTGCCACCTGCTGGTCAGGGTGGCAGGCGCCGTCATCTTCAACGGTGGTGGGGGCAGTGCCGTTCTGTGCCCCTGTGCCCTTCTGCCGCTTGCCGCCCACATCACGTATTGCCCCAGCAGTGTCTGGCGCCATAGCCTCGACATTGGGTGGTGCTGCAGTGTTGTCATCAATTGAGGGGGCCGCAACTCCATGCACCTGGGGTGGCAGCAGCAGCAGCAGGCGCAACATCGGCACAGGTTTGGTGTCAAGAATTCCAGCCTGGAAGTCAGTGACAGCAGCACAGAGCCAGCGGCGTATCAGGAGGGTGGCTCATCAGGTGCCTTCTGGAGCGTGCAGGGCAGCAGCAGCAGCAGCAGCAGCAGGCAAGATCATGAGATGGTGCAGGGTGCAGTGTGGCAGCAGAAGCGTTGGGTGCGTGGAGCACTCTGTGGCAGCAACTTTGCAGGCATGCAGGTCAGAACGCCAGAGCCAGCGTGGTGTGGTGTTGAGCTCTTGCCTGCATTGTGTTTGGCACGAGTTAGGCACAACAACCACTCCTCATGTATTGTAAGTAAGGGGGTGCAGAGAAGTGACAGCTGTCAGACAAGTCCATCAGATGCGTGGCAGGGGTTACCAATGCACACATACCAAGCAGGCGGCAGCATGAGAGGCAGCTGCAGCAGATGCATAGAAACAAGCTAGCACTGCAGCCGCACACCATACAGAACCAAGGTGCTACACCTGCAGGCTGTGCTCACCTGGCTGCTGTAGCACTGCAGGCAGCGGCGCAACAGCTTGTTGCAGGAGGCCGCGCCCGCAATGATGCTGCCCAACTTGTAGATGGCAGGCAGGCAGTGGTCCCACACCAGCCAGCAGGAGACCATCAAGGCTTCAAGGATGTGCGACAGGAGTGCAAGCGTTGCATCAACTGCCATCCCCTGACACTTCAGTAGCCGGGCGCCTGCAGCAGCAGCAGCAGCAGCAGCGCAGGAAGATGCGGTTCGAGGCGGCGCAGGAGCAACAGCAGCATGGGTAGTGCAGCACTGCTTGGCTGCTGTGATAGCGGTAGTGCAACTGCTGCATTCCAGGTTGATCATGAAACAGCTGGTATAGGATGAAGGACAAGCAGTGGAAGCAGCAAGCTGTTGCTGTGACAGCTGCAAGCGTATTAGCGGTACAGACATGCTGACGCACAGTTAAAGTGGCACTCTTGCTGTGTACAGCCACCAGAAACATGTACATCCTTATCGTGTTTGCTGTGCTGCCACTCAGCACTAGTGCATGCCACATGCCAGCAACTTGCTGGGCCAGATTGATTCTGCTGGCAGCAGGTGCTGACGCTCACCGATTGAGTCCACCCATCTCAGCAGGTGGGGTGCCCTCTTCAGTGCCCCAACGACAAACAGGTTGACAAAGGCCCCGCAGTGAGCGCTTCCACACCAGACGACCAGCAGTGGTGCCACCAGCCCCCAATGGCGTTGCTGCAGCACCAGGGCAGGGCCCCTGCTGCTGCGCCATCCAGTACTGTTGCCGGGGGCACGGAGCCATAGGAAACCTGCAATAGCACATCATGTAGCAAAGATTAGCAGTTCGATTGTACGCAACATTCTGTTGCCAACCGTTGCCGGAGTGCGCCGCGCTGTTGACTAAGCCTTTGGATATGAATCGCGCAACGAACGCGAGCAAGCAAGCCAGGCGCCTCATGATCATCGTGTTGGTGCATAGTAGCTATGAAATGCAATAAGTTTGCGCTGCCGCGGCTAGAAGGGACCGCACAGCAGCAGGGGTGAGTGGTTGACCCCCTGCTGCACAGGCTGTTGAGCACAGCGAGCTCACCAGAGTATCTGCTGACGCCTTGGATGTGTTAGGCTGGCTTCCAGACACCAGCTTGCAGAGGTGAGCGAGCACCGCTGCGGAAAGCACTACTGCCAAAGATACAGCCACTGTCCTAAGGACTTTCTCCATCCACAGCCTGAGTCTCAGCCTGGGCAGGCTGTGCAGAGTTGCTGATGAGATGGTGACTTTCGATATTCATTTTGATTCGCTGAATTGCCCGCATTTTTCTGTCTGTTAGAAGCAAGAAAACATAGGTGCTTGCTGCAATTGGTTCAGCAGTTGTCTTCCAACTACCTGTAACATTCTTTCATGTATGTTTAGTCCAGTTCTCCGGGAGGCCTGTGGACCAGTGGCGGTTTCGGAAAGATTCAGCAGCATCTGGCAGAGCTATGATGGAGTCTCCTCTTCAAGTTGAAGGCGTTGCACCTAGATGTCAGATCTGGGCACTCCGTTATGACCAAGCCGGTGATGGGCACTCGGTCAGGAACATTCACGAATTCATTCGCGGTTCTGACCACTCGGTTATGACCACCAGGATACATTACAGCCACGGTTCTGGGCGCTCGGTTATGACCACGTGGTGCACCCACGGTTCTGGGTGCTCGGTTATGACCACGTGGTGCACCCACGGTTCTGGGCGCTCGGTTACGACCACGTGGTGCACCCACGTTTCTGGGCGCTCGGTTATGACCACGTGGTGGGCCCACGGTTCTGGGCGCTCGGTTATGACCACCAGGGTTGTACTTAAAGCGTCTTTGCCGATTATCTGAACGTTTCAGAACGTCGTTTTAAACGCAGTGAACGAAACGTTTAGTTGGGAACGCTGATTATGCGGCAGTGCTACATTGCCAACCACTTGCTGCCCTGCCTGCCGCCTCCGCCTCGGCAGAGCAGCAGTGACATCAAGATGCCATATGACGTCGTTACGATACAGCATGCCGCAAGCAATAATTGCAGCACCACAACATCCCCAACTTGAAGCCAACCAAAGATCCGCCTTGCAGTGCTTCATGCTGCTGATGCAAGCTGTTCTGCTTCAACTGCTGCCAGTGTTGGGTGCGCCACTGGCTTCAGCAGCACTCCACACTTCAGCTTCCCACCCTGCCGTCTCTGCCAAGTTACGGGCTGCTGCAGCACTTAATAGCTGCATTGAGTGGCAGCAGCCGGGCGCTATCATGGCATGATGCCGCAGCTGACAGATGACTCAGCAGTCTGACCAGTCACCTGCCCAAAGCCTGCTACTTGCAGGGTCCTTAGTAAGGAACCACACCATCACCAACGTGCAGCCATCTCTCCTCTTGCGCAGCAGCCCCTGCTACAAGCGCTGCTGCTGCTGCTGCTGCTAGTGACGCTGCTTCTGCTGCTGGCGTCTGGTGTGCCAGCAACAGGCCAAAATTCAACTTCCCGCCCTGCCGCCGCTGCCTTGCTAGTAACGACAGCAGCTGCCGGCCATGGCGCTGGCCTGTCACTTGATCAATGCGGATCATGTCACAGCGCCCACATGCACCCACCACATCTAAAACCACTGCTGCTGCAGCAGCACCGCCATGTGCAAAGCAGCTGCTGCTGCCGCTGCTGCTGCTGCTGCTGCTGGTGGTGGTGGTGATGGTGGTACAACGCATGCCAACGGACGCGCCACCCATGGTTATGCTGCCCCAGCTGTCTTCTGACCAAGGCGCAAAACCCTCAACCACAAGGTTGGGCCTGAACCGCAGCGCATCCAACTCGCCAGCAGCAGCAACAGCATGCTCAGTAGTGCTGCTGCTGCCTGGAGGTCCTGCTGCTGCTGCTGCAGCCAGTTGCTGCCGAACAGCATCCACACTGGCCTGATTAACCAGCAGGTACTGCCCCTCATTAGCAAACCCTAAGGTTTGACCAAAGGTTTGGCTGCTACTGCTGCTGCTGCTGGTCCGCCTGCTACTGCTGCTGGCATCGCTGCTATCATCCTGCTGCTGCGTTAGGTGCTGTACATTCTTGCTGTTCTGCTGCTTCACTGCCCTGCTGTTTTCTAACTGCCGTACCAGCTTACAAGGTACTCCTAACACTGCAGTAAACCATGCCTCGGCATCATGCGTCACCGCATCCTCATCTGCTGCTGCTGCTGCACTGTCTGGTTCTGCTGCTTGTGCAGTCGTCACGCTCCTAGCCACTACCTGGCTACATACTGTATCACCACACACCTTCACTAGCTGCTCATCTTCCTGCTGCTGCTGCTGCTGCTGCTGCCAACTTGTGAGCTGCTGCTGCTGCTGCAGCTGTATCACCAGCTGCTGCTGCACCCCTGGTGCTGTCACCCGTAGCACCCCAGCCGCCAGATCCACCTGCGGCTGCAGTTGCGTCAAGCCAGGCAGCCGCTTTTGTGTCATAACAGATCCATCAGGCGTTACTAATGCCCACTCCCTGTCATATAACAAGCCGTTGGGCCCCAGGGGCCAGGAACTAACAGCCTGTGGGGCACATGACTTGATGGGGTATAGGTACATGGCTGATAAGCGACCTGTGGGGGCAGCTGCTGCTGACCCTGTTGCTGCTGCTGCTGACCCTGTTGCTGACCCTGTTGCTGCTGTTGCGTGACTGCTAGTACTATGCCAGCCATTCACAGCAGCATCGTTTGCAGTACCGCCAGCCACGCGTTCAGCACGCATCTGATGTACATCAACTGCTGATGCACTGCCGTTCTGCGCTTCAATCCTGACTGCTGCTGCTGCTGCTGCTGCTGGGGTGCCGCTGTTATCCAGGAAGAACTTCCGTATGAAAAACAGCAGCAGTGCCGCGTCATCGTAGCTGCTCATGTAACCGAATGACGCCCTGACAGCGCCAGTCGGCCTACCATCCATTACGTCATGGTCATCCCAACACACGTGCCCTGCTGCATGGTGCGCTAGCGTGTCTTGGGGAGACAGCTGCAGGTAGTGAGCGCAGGCGCCCGGGTTGCAGAAGCAACCTGCACAGCAACGGACAGCAGGACAGCAGATATTGAAAGACCAGCTAGCATGTCTTGGGGGCACAGCTGCAGGTGGTGTGCACAGGCGCCTGGGTTGCAGAAGCAACGTGCACAGCAACGGACAGCAGGACAGCAGATATTGAAAGACCAGCTGGCATGCTGCATGATGCGCTAGCATGTCTTGGGGGGACAGCTGCAGGTAGTGAGCACAGGCGCCCGGGTTGCAGAAGCACCCTGCATAGCAACGGACAGCAGGAGCAGTTATCAAAGGACCAGCTGGCATGCTGCATGGTGCGTAAGCATGTGTTAGGGGTAGAGTCACCCCCACCGGCACCCCCATCCCCACCGCACCTGTGCGTATGCAGATGCCGTGTATTGGTGCCAGCTTGGCCACCTCCTGGTGCCCCACCCACCCAATCGGCAACACATCGCAGACAGAAATGCATTCACCTTTTTATAATATATAACAGTCAAGTACAGCCAAAACCAGCCAAATAAAGAGCCGCATGTTACAATAGCAGAGCCGCCACCGCACCTGTGCGTATGCAGATGCCGTGTATCAGTGCCAGCTTGGCTACCTCCCTGTGCCCCCCTTTTATCAACAAAACCCTTTCACTCACTCACTCACTCACAAAAGGGCCAAATGTTACTGTAGTAAAGCCGCCACCCAACCTGTGCGTATGTTAATGCCGTGGATCAGCGCCAGCTTGGCCACCTCCCGGTGACCCACCCAGCTGCCGTAACACCCCAGATCATATCCGTTCATTAGCACTACTGTAGCACAGTCATCACCTGTGCGTATGCAGATGCCATGTATCAGCGCTAGCTTGGCCACCTCTCTGTGCCCCACACATTGCTCAGCTACATAACAGGGCCCTCTGACACTCAAGACATGTGCACACACCACCCCCGCACCTGTGCGTATGCAGATGCCGTGGATCAGCGCCAGCTTGCCCCTGTTTTATCAGCAAAACCCTTCCACACACTTACAAAATGGCCAACTGTTACTATAGCAAAGCCGCTACCTCACCTGTGCGAATGCAGATGCCGTGTATCAGTGCCAGCTTGGACACCTCCCGGTGACCCTCGCTCAGCTACATAACAGACCCTCTGCGAACTCAAAACATGTGCACACACCACCACCCTACCTGTGCGTATGCAGATGCCGTGGATCAGCGCCAGCTTGGCCATACCTGTAACCTGCCCAATCAGCAACACATCCCAGCTGGGATCATGTTGCAGACAAACATGGTTTTGTAAGACAATCACCCCTTCTCACCTGCCAGGTGTACGCAGTGCGTATGCAGATGCCGTGGATCAGCGCCGGTGCCCCACCCAGCTGCCATCACCTCCCATATGGACATCAATTCACTAGCACTACTAAAGTAAAGCCGCCACCCTACCTGTGCGTATGCAGATACCGTGTATCAGCGCCAGCTTGGACACCTCCCTACCCAATCAGCCAATTGTCAACACATCAAAGTTTTACACTAAAACTGGCGGACATGCATTGTTACGATTACCACCATGAAAATTTGACCCCACCTGTAAGTATGCAGATGCTGTGTATCAGTGCCAGTTTGGCCAACTCCCTGTGCCCCACCCAGCTGCCATCAGCAACACATCACAGCAAAGTCATCTCACCTATGCGTACGCAGATGCTGAGTATCAGCACCAGTTTGGCCACCTCCCGGTGACCCACCCAGCTGCGTCCAGAGATCATCAGAAGAAAGACATAATTTCACTAGTACAATCACCATCTTCACTGTGCGTATGCAGATGCCATACATCAGCGCCAGCTTGGCCACCTCCCAGTGCCCCCGTTTTATCAGCAATACCCTTCCACGCAGTCACAAAAGGGCCAGCTGTTACTATAGCGGAGCCGCCATGTACCTGTGCGTATGCAGATGCCGTGTATCAGTGCCAGCTTGGCTACCTCCCTGTGCCCCCCTTTTATCAACAAAACCCTTTCACTCACTCACTCACTCACAAAAGGGCCAAATGTTACTGTAGTAAAGCCGCCACCCAACCTGTGCGTATATTAATGCCGTGGATCAGCGCCAGCTTGGCCACCTCCCGGTGACCCACCCAGCTGCCGTAACACCCCAGATCATATCCGTTCATTAGCACTACTGTAGCACAGTCATCACCTGTGCGTATGCAGATGCCATGTATCAGCGCTAGCTTGGCCACCTCTCTGTGCCCCACACATTGCTCAGCTACATAACAGGGCCCTCTGACACTCAAGACATGTGCACACACCACCCCCGCACCTGTGCGTATGCAGATGCCGTGGATCAGCGCCAGCTTGCCCCTGTTTTATCAGCAAAACCCTTCCACACACTTACAAAATGGCCAACTGTTACTATAGCAAAGCCGCTACCTCACCTGTGCGAATGCAGATGCCGTGTATCAGTGCCAGCTTGGACACCTCCCGGTGACCCTCGCTCAGCTACATAACAGACCCTCTGCGAACTCAAAACATGTGCACACACCACCACCCTACCTGTGCGTATGCAGATGCCGTGGATCAGCGCCAGCTTGGCCATACCTGTAACCTGCCCAATCAGCAACACATCCCAGCTGGGATCATGTTGCAGACAAACATGGTTTTGTAAGACAATCACCCCTTCTCACCTGCCAGGTGTACGCAGTGCGTATGCAGATGCCGTGGATCAGCGCCGGTGCCCCACCCAGCTGCCATCACCTCCCATATGGACATCAATTCACTAGCACTACTAAAGTAAAGCCGCCACCCTACCTGTGCGTATGCAGATACCGTGTATCAGCGCCAGCTTGGACACCTCCCTACCCAATCAGCCAATTGTCAACACATCAAAGTTTTACACTAAAACTGGCGGACATGCATTGTTACGATTACCACCATGAAAATTTGACCCCACCTGTAAGTATGCAGATGCTGTGTATCAGTGCCAGTTTGGCCAACTCCCTGTGCCCCACCCAGCTGCCATCAGCAACACATCACAGCAAAGTCATCTCACCTATGCGTACGCAGATGCTGAGTATCAGCACCAGTTTGGCCACCTCCCGGTGACCCACCCAGCTGCGTCCAGAGATCATCAGAAGAAAGACATAATTTCACTAGTACAATCACCATCTTCACTGTGCGTATGCAGATGCCATACATCAGCGCCAGCTTGGCCACCTCCCAGTGCCCCCGTTTTATCAGCAATACCCTTCCACGCAGTCACAAAAGGGCCAGCTGTTACTATAGCGGAGCCGCCATGTACCTGTGCGTATGCAGATGCCGTGTATCAGTGCCAGCTTGGCTACCTCCCTGTGCCCCCCTTTTATCAACAAAACCCTTTCACTCACTCACTCACTCACAAAAGGGCCAAATGTTACTGTAGTAAAGCCGCCACCCAACCTGTGCGTATATTAATGCCGTGGATCAGCGCCAGCTTGGCCACCTCCCGGTGACCCACCCAGCTGCCGTAACACCCCAGATCATATCCGTTCATTAGCACTACTGTAGCACAGTCATCACCTGTGCGTATGCAGATGCCATGTATCAGCGCTAGCTTGGCCACCTCTCTGTGCCCCACACATTGCTCAGCTACATAACAGGGCCCTCTGACACTCAAGACATGTGCACACACCACCCCCGCACCTGTGCGTATGCAGATGCCGTGGATCAGCGCCAGCTTGCCCCTGTTTTATCAGCAAAACCCTTCCACACACTTACAAAATGGCCAACTGTTACTATAGCAAAGCCGCTACCTCACCTGTGCGAATGCAGATGCCGTGTATCAGTGCCAGCTTGGACACCTCCCGGTGACCCTCGCTCAGCTACATAACAGACCCTCTGCGAACTCAAAACATGTGCACACACCACCACCCTACCTGTGCGTATGCAGATGCCGTGGATCAGCGCCAGCTTGGCCATACCTGTAACCTGCCCAATCAGCAACACATCCCAGCTGGGATCATGTTGCAGACAAACATGGTTTTGTAAGACAATCACCCCTTCTCACCTGCCAGGTGTACGCAGTGCGTATGCAGATGCCGTGGATCAGCGCCGGTGCCCCACCCAGCTGCCATCACCTCCCATATGGACATCAATTCACTAGCACTACTAAAGTAAAGCCGCCACCCTACCTGTGCGTATGCAGATACCGTGTATCAGCGCCAGCTTGGACACCTCCCTACCCAATCAGCCAATTGTCAACACATCAAAGTTTTACACTAAAACTGGCGGACATGCATTGTTACGATTACCACCATGAAAATTTGACCCCACCTGTAAGTATGCAGATGCTGTGTATCAGTGCCAGTTTGGCCAACTCCCTGTGCCCCACCCAGCTGCCATCAGCAACACATCACAGCAAAGTCATCTCACCTATGCGTACGCAGATGCTGAGTATCAGCACCAGTTTGGCCACCTCCCGGTGACCCACCCAGCTGCGTCCAGAGATCATCTGAAGAAAGACATAATTTCACTAGTACAATCACCATCTTCACTGTGCGTATGCAGATGCCATACATCAGCGCCAGCTTGGCCACCTCCCAGTGCCCCCGTTTTATCAGCAATACCCTTCCACGCAGTCACAAAAGGGCCAGCTGAGCCATTATAGCGGAGCCGCCATACCTGTGCGTATGCAGATGCCGTATCAACGCCAGCTTGGCTACCCTCCTGTGCCCCTTTATCAACAAACCCTTTCACCACCACCACTCACAAAGGGCCAAATGTTACTGTAGTAAAGCCGCCACCAACCTGTGCGTATATTAATGCCGTGGATCAGCGCCATGGTCAATCTCCGGTGACCACCCAGCTGCCGTAACACCCCAGATCATATCCGTTCATTAGCACTACTGTAGCATTGTCATCACCTGTGCGTATGCAGATGCCATGTATCAGCGCTAGCTTGGCCACCTCTCTGTGCCCCACACATTGCTCAGCTACATAACAGTGCCCTCTGACACTCAAGACATGTGCACACACCACCCCCGCACCTGTGCGTATGCAGATGCCGTGGATCAGCGCCAGCTTGCCCCTCTTTTATCAGCAAAACCCATCCACACACTTACAAAATGGCCAACTGTTACTATAGCAAAGCCGCTACCTCACCTGTGCGAATGCAGATGCCGTGTATCAGTGCCAGCTTGGACACCCCGGTGACCCCGCTCAGTTATACATAACGACCCTCTGGTGAAACCAAAACATGTGCACACACCACCACCCTACCTGAAAGTGTATGCAGATGATCGCGCCAGTTTGGCCAAGGCCTGTAACTCACTAATCAGCGATCAATATCCCAGTTGACTTAGGTGCCGCAGACAAACATGGTTTTGTAAAGACAATCACCCCTTCACCTGCCAGGTGTACAGCGTATGCAGATGTGGACGTCGCCGGTGCCCCACCCAGCTGCCATCACCTCCCATATTGACATCAATTCACTAGCACTACTAAAGTAAATCCTCCACCCTACCTGTGCGTATGCAGATACCGTGTATCAGCGCCAGCTTGGACACCTCCCTACCCAATCAGCCAATTGTCAACACATCAAAGTTTTACACTAAAA